>CM037859.1:648640-698640 GCA_021292105.1 Anadara kagoshimensis | reverse complement strand
TTCTGAATTCGATCAACCCAACCTGGTCATTTGTGTAATTTGCGAAATAATAATTAGCTTATAACATGGAAAAATCGTATCTTAAAATTAAGTTGCATAAGCTGTGGTTAGACTTGTGTTGTTATAATAAATGTTGAAAATTTTAATTTTACTTAAATATTAAAATGTAATTTATGTAATAATTCTTTAAGAATTAGTTACATAGTCTTACTTTTAAAATGGGAGAAAATTAAAAGAAGATATAAAAAATCACTGCATATTTTTTTACAGTAGATTTTAAAAACGGCCAGATGTTTCCGGTATCTATACCGTTCTAGACGTCGTTGCATTTGAAAATCTCAGGATAACTGATCAATCATTTTTGAAGAAATTCAATTTTTTCCAGCAAAAAATGTTTAATTTCAGTTGTCAAAAATGAAAAGATGTAAAATACTTATTGGACTGTGGTTTTTATGGTGAGGTGGTATGACCAAATGAGTATTTCTGTCGATTCAATGTTAGTATAAGAGTTTTATTAGATTCCAAAAATTGTGTCTAAAATTAAGTTGCAGAACTTGTGGTTAGGCTGTGGTTAGAATGATATTAAGTTGCATACATTACATTAAGACACGTTTTTATGGCTATACGTGTAAAAAATGACTGTATCGCTGTAGAAGTCTTCCAAAACAGATATATTTAACGTCTGAGTTTTACTTGGTCACGAGGTTTTAGAGACGAGGAATCTAAATGAAGATATAAAAATCATTGCATATCTTTAAAATAAGACTTCAAACACGCCCAAACGTTTCTGGTGTATATATTATTCTGCAATTCGATGTATCAGAACATCTTAGAACATCTGAGCAATATTTTTCAGAAATTCAATTTTTTCCAGCAAAAAATGTTTAATTTCAGTTGTCAAAAATGAAAAGATGTAAAATACTTATTGGACTGTGGTTTTTTATGGTGAGGTGGTATGACCAAATGAGTATTTCTGTCGATTCAATGTTAGTATAAGAGTTTTATTAGATTCCAAAAATTGTGTCTAAAATTAAGTTGCAGAAACTTGTGGTTAGGCTGTGGTTAGAATGATATTAAGTTGCATACATTACATTAAGACACGTTTTTATGGCTATACGTGTAAAAAATGACTGTATCGCTGTAGAAGTCTTCCAAAACAGATATATTTAATGTCTGAGTTGTACTTGGTCACGAGGTTTTAGAGACGAGGAATCTAAATGAAGATATAAAAATCATTGCATATCCTTTAAAATAAGACTTCAAACACGCCCAAACGTTTCTGGTGTATATATTATTCTCCAATTCGATGTATCAGAACATCTTAGAACATCTGAGCAATTATTTTTTCAGAAATTCAATTTTTTCCAGCAAAAAATGTTTAATTTCAGTTGTCAAAAATGAAAAAATGTAAAATACTTATTGGACTGTGGTTTTTTATGGTGAGGTGGTATGACCAAATGAGTATTTCTGTCGATTCAATGTTAGTATAAGAGTTTTATTAGAGTCCAAAAATTGTGTCTAAAATTAAGTTGCAGAACTTGTGGTTAGGCTGTGGTTAGAATGATATTAAGTTGCATACATTACATTAAGACACGTTTTTATGGCTATACGTGTAAAAAATGACTGTATCGCTGTAGAAGTCTTCCAAAACAGATATATTTAACGTCTGAGTTTTACTTGGTCACGAGGTTTTAGAGACGAGGAATCTAAATGAAGATATAAAAATCATTGCATATCCTTTAAAATAAGACTTCAAACACGCCCAAACGTTTCTGGTGTATATATTATTCTGCAATTCGATGTATCAGAACATCTTAGAACATCTGAGCAATTATTTTTTCAGAAATTCAATTTTTTCCAGCAAAAAATGTTTAATTTCAGTTGTCAAAAATGAAAAGATGTAAAATACTTATTGGACTGTGGTTTTTTATGGTGAGGTGGTATGACCAAATGAGTATTTCTGTCGATTCAATGTTAGTATAAGAGTTTTATTAGATTCCAAAAATTGTGTCTAAAATTAAGTTGCAGAACTTGTGGTTAGGCTGTGGTTAGAATGATATTAAGTTGCATACATTACATTAAGACACGTTTTTATGGCTATACGTGTAAAAAATGACTGTATCGCTGTAGAAGTCTTCCAAAACAGATATATTTAACGTCTGAGTTTTACTTGGTCACGAGGTTTTAGAGACGAGGAATCTAAATGAAGATATAAAAATCATTGCATATCCTTTAAAATAAGACTTCAAACACGCCCAAACGTTTCTGGTGTATATATTATTCTGCAATTCGATGTATCAGAACATCTTAGAACATCTGAGCAATCATTTTTGAAGAAATTCAATTTTTTCCAGCAAAAAATGTTTAATTTCAGTTGTCAAAAATGAAAAGATGTAAAATACTTATTGGACTGTGGTTTTTTATGGTGAGGTGGTATGACCAAATGAGTATTTCTGTCGATTCAATGTTAGTATAAGAGTTTTATTAGATTCCAAAAATTGTGTCTAAAATTAAGTTGCAGAACTTGTGGTTAGGCTGTGGTTAGAATGATATTAAGTTGCATACATTACATTAAGACACGTTTTTATGGCTATACGTGTAAAAAATGACTGTATCGCTGTAGAAGTCTTCCAAAACAGATATATTTAACGTCTGAGTTTTACTTGGTCACGAGGTTTTAGAGACGAGGAATCTAAATGAAGATATAAAAATCATTGCATATCCTTTAAAATAAGACTCAAACACGCCCAAACGTTTCTGGTGTATATATTATTCTGCAATTCGATGTATCAGAACATCTTAGAACATCTGAGCAATTATTTTTTCAGAAATTAATTTTTTCCAGCAAAAAATGTTTAATTTCAGTTGTCAAAAATGAAAAGATGTAAAATACTTATTGGACTGTGGTTTTTTATGGTGAGGTGGTATGACCAAATGAGTATTTCTGTCGATTCAATGTTAGTATAAGAGTTTTATTAGATTCCAAAAATTGTGTCTAAAATTAAGTTGCAGAACTTGTGGTTAGGCTGTGGTTAGAATGATATTAAGTTGCATACATTACATTAAGACACGTTTTTATGGCTATACGTGTAAGAAATGACTGTATCGCTGTAGAAGTCTTCCAAAACAGATATATTTAACGTTTGAGTTTTACTTGGTCACGAGGTTTTAGAGACGAGGAATCTAAATGAAGATATAAAAATCATTGCATATCCTTTAAAATAAGACTTCAAACACGCCCAAACGTTTCTGGTGTATATATTATTCTCCAATTCGATGTATCAGAACATCTTAGAACATCTGAGCAATTATTTTTTCAGAAATTCAATTTTTTCCAGCAAAAAATGTTTAATTTCAGTTGTCAAAAATGAAAAGATGTAAAATACTTATTGGACTGTGGTTTTTTATGGTGAGGTGGTATGACCAAATGAGTATTTCTGTCGATTCAATGTTAGTATAAGAGTTTTATTAGATTCCAAAAATTGTGTCTAAAATTAAGTTGCAGAACTTGTGGTTAGGCTGTGGTTAGAATGATATTAAGTTGCATACATTACATTAAGACACGTTTTTATGGCTATACGTGTAAAAAATGACTGTATCGCTGTAGAAGTCTTCCAACACAGATATATTTAACGTCTGAGTTTTACTTGGTCACGAGGTTTTAGAGACGAGGAATCTAAATGAAGATATAAAAATCATTGCATATCCTTTAAAATAAGACTTCAAACACGCCCAAACGTTTCTGGTGTATATATTATTCTGCAATTCGATGTATCAGAACATCTTAGAACATCTGAGCAATTATTTTTTCAGAAATTCAATTTTTTCCAGCAAAAAATGTTTAATTTCAGTTGTCAAAAATGAAAAGATGTAAAATACTTACTGGACTGTGGTTTTTTATGGTGAGGTGGTATGACCAAATGAGTATTTCTGTCGATTCAATGTTAGTATAAGAGTTTTATTAGATTCCAAAAATTGTGTCTAAAATTAAGTTGCAGAACTTGTGGTTAGGCTGTGGTTAGAATGATATTAAGTTGCATACATTACATTAAGACACGTTTTTATGGCTATACGTGTAAAAAATGACTGTATCGCTGTAGAAGTCTTCCAACACAGATATATTTAACGTCTGAGTTTTACTTGGTCACGAGGTTTTAGAGACGAGGAATCTAAATGAAGATATAAAAATCATTGCATATCCTTTAAAATAAGACTTCAAACACGCCCAAACGTTTCTGGTGTATATATTATTCTGCAATTCGATGTATCAGAACATCTTAGAACATCTGAGCAATTATTTTTTCAGAAATTCAATTTTGTTTAGTAAAAAGTATTCAATTTCATTTGTCGAACTTCACTAGGTTACAAATGCATATCAAACTGTCGTTTTTAATGGTGAGGTGGTATGACCCAATAAGTATTTTTATCGATTCAGTGTTAGGATAAGAGTTCTTTTAGTGTGAATAAATTGTGTCTAAAATTAAGTTGTAAAACTTGTGGTTAGGCTGTGGTTAGAATGATATTAAGTTGCATACATTACATTTATACTCGTTCTAACGGATATACGTGTCAAAAGTAGCGGTATAACTTTGAAAACCTACCAAAACATATACATTTAACATCTGAGATTGACATTGGCACGAGGGTTTAGATTTGAGCATTCAAAATGAGGATATAAAAATCATTGCATATCTTTTTACATGAGACTTTAAACACACCCAAACGTTTCTAGTGTGTTAGTTTATTTATTTATTTTGTTATCGATTCATGTACTCATTGCTTAGTGAAAGATGCTGGATAAAAACATCTAACCACAAGGCCTTCATTATTGCAACTTAATTCAAATTATGTTGCAAAAAACGCAATCATATGGTTAGCAAATATATATTTAAATTCACAGGTAAGAAACGATTTTAATTTATATCTGTAATAGATTTATTCGTACAGACAATATTAACATGAAATAGATGTATATTAAGGCATAAAACCAAAGTAAAATCTTAACCCTGGAATAGTCATATTTGCAACATAATCTAAGATTAAGATGTAAACATGATAAAATCCGTGGTTAGATATTTTTCTGTTAAATAGTCATGTCATAATGATTTATTTTCTATTACTGAATACTTCAACCGAATCATATTTACATGCATCCGGAAAATAATCAAATCTAGGAGGTTTTAGATATGAGCAATCTAAATGTTGATACAAAAATCATTGCATATCTTTTGACATAAGACTTTAAACACACCCAAACGTTTCTGGTTTGTATGTTATTCTGCAGTTCCCTGCATCGGAGCATCTCAGAACATCTGATCAATTATTTTGGAAGAAATTCAATTTTGTTTAGTAAAAAGTATTCAATTTCATTTTTCAAACTTCAGTTGTTTACAAATGTATATCAAACTGTGGTTTGTTATGGTGAGGTGGTATGACCCAATGAGTATTTCTATGGATTCAGTGTTACGATAAGAGTTTTATTAGTTTGAATAAAACGTGTCTAAAATTAAGTTGCAAAATTTGTGGTTAGGCTGTGGTTAGAATGAGATTAAGTTGCATATATTGCATTAAGTCATGTTCGAACGGGTATACGTGAAAAAATGGCTGCATAGTTGTGGAAATATACCAGAAAAGAAACATCATACGTTTTCTTCCCCAATATAAACGTTATGAACACATTTCCGGAAAAAGGTGCTAACCGCGGAAACATTTTTTACAACTTAATTTCACTTATTTTAGTTGGAAAATTATTGCCTGTGTGTTTAGTTTGGTATAACCTTTGAATTATATATTTAAGCGTGTTCAGATACATGTAGATAGTTTTCAGTTAAGTTATTAACTTTGAGATAAGTAAGGGAAAAGTATAACATTGTAGCTGAATAAGTTGTACTTGAAAACAGCTAGCCACAAAGAACATTATATAACCAAATTGAATTTTCTAAAATGCTTAATCACGGGCACTTGAATGTTAATGTTAAACGAATTAGTCATGGTAAGGTTGGCAATACAGAACCATGTGCCCTATATCATAATTGACGTGATATCCAAAATGTGCTCTTAAATACTATATCATACTTGAATTTTCCACTCTGCATTGTCCATTCAAGGTTTTGAATGGCCGGACTTGTGACCGTCTGCATGTAAGTTTTGAACACCGTTGATCACAAACATGCAGGTTGCATTAAAAATTCATTTCTAATCACCAACTAACAAATTCATTGCAGTTTTTTTTTTTTTTCTTTTTATTTTATTTTTTTTTTTTTTTTTTTTTTTTTTTATTTATTTTATTTTTTTTTTTTTTATTTTTTTTTTTTTTTTCCATTTTTGTATTTTTTATATTTTTTTTTTTTTTATATATATCTTTTATTACAGTTTGTTTATTTTTTGCTATGTTTATTTGAAGTTAAGGCGCTGGCCAAAAATACTTCTTCGCTTGGCTCTTACACGGTCTGATAGCTTTTTAGAAGCCTGTTCGCGCCCGTACATATCAGTATATTTTCGCATTAATGCTCTTCCCTCTGAAGTCTTACAAAGTGTGTCGGTAACCGACATAACAGTTATAGGCAAATTACGATTGTGTATAAGAGAGTCGCATAAGTCAACAATTCGTTGGCTGTCCATAGGCGCAAACGCCCGTCTCGAACTGCTTGGTACTTCGTGTTCCATGTCCATCCGTACCTCCGGTTCCGTTTGAACACTCGTAACCACCTGATCGACTGGCGCTATAACTGCCGATTCGTTTAGAGCCGTCCCCGGTTCTGCCTGAACCATCGTATTATCATTATTGTTTTTACTCGTTATGATTGGACTATCCATTTGACTACTAATAGCCTCCTGATCGACTGACACGACAAATGACCCTTCGTTCACAGCCTTTCCCGGTTCTGTCTGAACCGTCGAATTCTCATCGTTTTTACTTGTTATGGTTGGATTATCCTTGCTTTTACTTGTTTCAGCGTTTTGCTTGTCTGGCGTAGACAATCCAATCATAACTTTTTTTATAATATTAGACATTCGGACAGCATTCTCTGTTTTTTGAGCCAAAAAATAATAATGGTCAGCAGTACTAGAACGATGGGTCATCTGTAGTGCCAGTCGTTCTCGTTCCTCTGGATGTTTGTCTCTAACAAATGTCACGGTTGCTTTTCTTAATTTTGTTGCACTTATCGCTTTTTCAGAGTTCACAAGCATCCAGATCGATTGAATTGACTGATTTATAAGACTTTGTGTCATTTGGCATGGTTTCACTTGTTTGTCTTGACTGTGCGACAAAAATACCGGAGCATCATTCTCGTTAAGGTCTTCCGTGAACGCCGGATGACGTGGCCTTAAAAACTTTACGTATATATTCAGAAAATTCCATAGCTCTCTTGTGAGACATAATGTTGCTGCCCCTTGCCGGATTGTTTTATGGTGGGCAACGGTCATAATATACCTATCACCGCGCTCAAGTGCATATCTTAATGCTCTCATTCTTAGATTAACGATGACTCCGGATCGTTGACCGTTTAGCATTAATGTCATTAGTATGATGAAATTCCTCATTTGGAGTAATTGTTTTCTGGTTATCTGGTCTCCCTGCTTCACCCGGTCAAAATTTCCTTTCACCTCATGTACAAATCTTGACGCCATGAAGGCATTAATGTCTTCTGGTGTTATAATCGTGTCTGAAAATGATAAAAACAAAAAAAATGCCTCAGAAGCAGACATTAAACAAACAAGATGCAATTTCGTTTTCAAAATGTTGTTACATGCACTACTGATGAGGGATTGTATTCCGAAACGGCCGTCTAGTGCTTTAACATAAACACTGGTATAATTAGTAATTCCAACACCTAGGTCGTTTTTGTTACAAGCATCAACTTAAATATGATACTTTTATGTAACTTTCTACTGGTTTTATGTTAATTGTGTACAATTATTTGCAAATCTATTTAAATTAAATTGATATATAACTAGTGATTCATGATTCATTATAAAATATACTATTAAGATGCAAAACCAAAATGTAAGTGGTTAGAAATTTTCACTGCTGATTTGTGGTTGTAATCAGTCTTTTCTGTTTAAATAAAATACTGTGCTGAAACTTTTTGAGTTTTATTTAAACATTCATTATATCGGCCGTATAAAGTCCAAAAAAGTTAATCGAATAATCATCTTGAATTAAGTTGCAAAAATGATGAATTTATGGTTAGAACTAAAATGTCACAACATTGCAGATTAAATGAATGTTCTAATGTACAAAAAATTGTTTCAGTTTGATATTTTGGAATCAATTAAAAAAATATTATATTACTTTTAAAAAGCAATTTAATTATTTAACCACAGCAATTTTATTTTTGCATCTAAATATTATTGTTATTAATGAGAACATCCATAGCTTATGACAGAAACAGAGAGTGATTGAGAAATTGGAAATTAATCTCATGACACTCACCACTATCTTCGACCCGTATTTCAGTCTGTCTAGCCTTTTCTTGAAGCGATATTACAGTATTCCATCTTGATGTGCGAAATAGCATTTTGGTAATTAACTCTTCAGGAACTTTAATGTCATCTGAATACCTAAGGAAATTAATGAATTCCCTTAGACTAGATATGTAGGATTTCTTGCTTCCAGGAGTTAAATCGCATTTGTCCAGCCACTCATCTCGCACAATTTCTGGGTCAAATAATGCTGATAATTTTAATTTTTCGCTGACTGTGCACCATATACTAAAGACCTGCTGACAGTTCTGGTTTGCCGCCTTCAAATTTTTTCCCCTCTCCGACGACAAAAGGTACTCTTGAAATCTGATCATCAAAGGGTCTGAAAATATTGATAAAACATTAAATTTCAGTAATAAATTAAGTACAAATATACCAATCATTGATGTAAATCATATGCCAGAATACAAAGTACAGACATCATATTTTTCAAAAATATTGTGATGGCGACCGTGGAACTTTTTCAGGGCTCTTATAAGCTTAGGCTCACAATAGCCTTGTGTCAACAATTGTATTTTTTACAGTTTGTGTCTTTGAAGAAAGTTTTCATAATTTGAACAGGCTCTTTCATATCGTATCGATTATGAAACAGATACACCATAAGCAGACGAAAATCAAAATCAAAAACATATCCATCAATTCAGTTGCAAAAAATTATTCGATTATTGTTATATATTTAGAGCATAGAAATTAAACGTATGTTTGATGACACTCAGGGTTAGGGTTAGGGCTAGTTTGGGATTAATTTACAGCAAAATAATACTTACGTCTCTGCACCGAGCTGAACGGGTTTTGCGTTTCGGGCTCATTAGGCTTATCCTCTGATGGAGTATGTGAAACTGGTGCTTCATGCTCTGACGGAGTATGTGCAGCCGGTGCCTCATGTTCTGACGTAGTATCAGAAGCTGGTGCTTCATGTTCAGGCGTAGTATCTAAAGCTGGTGCTTCATGTTCTGGCGGAGTATATGCAACTGCTTCATCACATCCATCTGAAATATAAAACGGAACGATGGGCAAATCTAGATACACTTGGAAAAATGACAGAAAACATTGTTAATATCAAAATAATCAATAGAAGCGTGTTTTTAAAGCTAATCCTGTGAACAATGAGCAAAAAATGTTATATTCGTTTAATTTCAACATAGGGTTAGACATTGATCCAAGCACTACTGATGAGGAATTAAGTTTCGAAACGGCCCTCTAGTACTGTAAAATTAAAACAGGTATAACAAGCAATCACATACCATAAGATGAATCACTTTCAAATTGTTCTTTTTCAGCGCTTTCCATCAAGCGAATTCTCTTTGTAAGGTCATATTGATGCACGTCTTTTAAATGTTGTCCCAGCCAAACTACTCTGCAGGAACACCCTGATACTGGACACCTTCGTCGGATCCTTTTGGGTTTTTTGTCCATTTGTTTGTATTTTAATTTTTTGCTTGTAGCTATGGATTGCTCTTGAATATTCATGCGCCTGTCTCAGATGTCGTGGGAAGTCGATCACTGTTAGTGGACATTCGTGACACTGAATTCTCCTTCTTGTGCACTTTTCACCCTTTCTCTGCACTTTTCTCGGTCTATGGGTCCTGTCATATTTCTTTACTGGCTTTAGATCGGGTAACACACCTGTTTTCATTGTACTAGTTTTGTGTTTGTCATCTTTAGGTTTACCTCTGGCCTAAAAACAACAAAAGACCTTTTTTACCACAGTACAAACACCAAAATAAAACATACAATGCACTGATTTACCCCTCTATCAATCAATCCGACAATATATCTCTAAAATCTCTCAGTGCGCTCTAGTACAAAGCAGATCAGAGGATAGGCACATACTCACGCACCGCATGAACTTGCGTTTAGATTCATCCTTGATATTAATAAAAATAGCTGAAAACTCGTTGATGCGACGTAAAACAACATTCAACCAAGAAACCAATGCACATTGCCATAAGCACACTGCAAAGGTATAAATTTCTGCCACTTCACCTATACCTAGTGACGTCTCGATATAAGTGAAATATTCTTAACTGGGACGTAAAATCCCATTCAATCAATCAATCATAGATCTGTTTCTCTATAGTGTTAGACTCGATTACGAAATGGTCTAAAATCATATTCAATTGAAATGTATACGGGTTAATCAGAACAAAATATTAAGTTGCAAAAGCTGTGGTTAGATAGCTGTATTGTTTATTGTCGTAATATTCAAGATAGCTTTAATATTTGAATGTAATTTTATATAACATGTCTTAAATAGTGGGTGTAAAAGTTTATTTAAGTTAATTAGGATCCTACAATAGGACAAAACGCATCTCAAAATTAAGTTTCTTAAGCTGTGGTTAGACTGTTGTAATGCCATATAATGTTTGAATTCAAAAAATAGCTTCAGGGTTTGAATGTAAAGTTATGTAATATGTCTTAAATAGCTAGGCATGCAAGTTAAAACGCATGTTAATGAAAAAAAAAAATTCGAATATTTCATAAGCTATACCCCTTAGAATTTTTTTGTGTCAAAATATAAACTTTCTCAAATTATTTCAAATTCAATATGATTAGATTCTGTGCTAAAAACAATATCAGAAAAGATTGGAAATAGTCTAAAACCATCTCCGATTGAACTTTGTACGGCTTAATAAACATATAATATTACGTTGCATAAGCTGTGGTTAGAATGATGTTATGATATTGTATGTTTAAATATTAAAAGAACTTCATAATTTAAATGTATATTTATGTAACATGTCGTGAATAGTTAATATAAAAGTTTATATCAATTAATTGTGATCTTATAGCATTGAAAACTGAATTCTCCAAATTAAGTTGCATAAGCTGTGGTTAGACTGTTGTAATGCCATATAATGTTTGAATTCAAAAAATAGCTTCAGGGTTTGAATGTAAAGTTATGTAATATGTCTTAAATAGCTAGGCATGCAAGTTAAAACGCATGTTAATGAAAAAAAAAAATTCGAATATTTCATAAGCTATACCCCTTAGAATTTTTTTGTGTCAAAATATAAACTTTCTCAAATTATTTCAAATTCAATATGATTAGATTCTGTGCTAAAAACAATATCAGAAAAGATTGGAAATAGTCTAAAACCATCTCCGATTGAACTTTGTACGGCTTAATAAACATATAATATTACGTTGCATAAGCTGTGGTTAGAATGATGTTATGATATTGTATGTTTAAATATTAAAAGAACTTCATAATTTAAATGTATATTTATGTAACATGTCGTGAATAGTTAATATAAAAGTTTATATCAATTAATTGTGATCTTATAGCATTGAAAACTGAATTCTCCAAATTAAGTTGCATAAGCTGTGGTTAGACTGCTGTAATGACATTTAATGTTGATATTTTAACAATAACTTCAACACACGAAGGCAAATTGATGTAATATGTCTTGAATAGCTAGTTATATAAGTTTAATAGCTTATTATTATTAAAAAAAAATTCGTCAGACAAACCCCTTAGAATTTTTCGTTGTCAAAATATAAAGTTGTTAAGCCTTCATTAATTTAATGGGATTGAATTCTGTGCTCAAAATAATATCAAAAACGATTAGAAATCCTACATTCACACTCATTCACAAACACATACATGTACCCTGTTTGTCTTTGTCTGGTCCTTTCTTACCCTAAAATTAACCATTTAAATTTGTAGCCGAAGATACATCATTCACAACATACATACATACATACATACATACATACATACATACATACATACATACATACATACATACATAAACAGTGTGTGCTTGCTTATTATTTCACTTTTAGAAAATTATCTTAAAAAGTAAAAGAGACAAGGCAACATGTCCAAGAGTTTTGCATTGATATTGCTTATGGAAGACCTGAGGTAGATATTGTAAACATATAACTCTGTTATAAACATTGTTCGTGGACATGGTGTCTCATCTCATTAGTAATAATGCCTCTGTTATATATATATACTCAGTACATAATTGGTTCCTTATTAATTGTGTTTTTTTTATTTTTTATTAAATTAAAAAATATTTCTCTTTCCATTGATATATGGTGTATGTTAATACGCTACCGGGATTTTTATATAATTTTCGTAATTGATTTTGAAAGCAACATTCGAAAAAAAAGCAATTGCTGGATTTAAAATTATAGAGACTGACAGTGTATTATAAATCAAGGGAGATAATTTTTTATTTGATTCTGAGATACATTAATAAATACATGCATACATCCATCCATCCATCCATCCATTCATCCATACATACATACACCGAGACGTACATACAATATTCATAAAAACATACCTCGAATGCCTGCTTCATCTCTTTAATCTTCCTTCCTTTAACCGTCCTGTCCTTCTTTCTGTTTGGTGGTCCTTCTTTACCCTAGAATGAACAATTTACATTTTTATTCAAGATAGTTCAGTGTGACCACATGTTCATATACATACATACATACATACATACATACATACATTCATACATACATGTGTACAGACAGAGATATATAGACGGACATGTCGATAAACAAAAAAACTGGATGACAGACAGTGACAGAACTGCATAGATCCATGTATACATACATACACCGAGACGTACATACAATATTCATAAAAACATACCTCGAATGCCTGCTTCATCTCTTTAATCTTCCTTCCTTTAACCGTCCTGTCCTTCTTTCTGTTTGGTGGTCCTTCTTTACCCTAGAATGAACAATTTACATTTTTATTCAAGATAGTTCAGTGTGACCACATGTTCATATACATACATACATACATACATACATACATACATACATACATACATACATACATACATACATAGATACATGTGTACAGACAGAGATATATAGACGGACATGTCGATAAACAAAAAAACTGGATGACAGACAGTGACAGAACTGCATAGATCCATGTATACATACATACATTGATACGTACATATATATTCACTCACAGACATACATGTGTGTACATTACTTTTTAAAAAATCATACCTCAAATGCCTTTTGAGCAGACTCTTTCTTCTTCCGTTTTATTGGTCTCTCATCACTCTCTGGTGGTAGTTCTTTATCCTAAAATGAACAATTTCTATTTGTAACTGAAGCTATTTAAATACAAACATATAAATCCATTATCCATCTCACAATCCAAGATAGCAAAGCAAACACTGATAAAAACTGATATAATTAACTATAAACATACTATTCCATGTATGTATTATAAACAATAACACACGTAAACTTCCACATGGACAGGGAGACCGGATGTTTATCGAAGTAGCATGCATGCATACATAGACAGACGGACAGAAATATAGAGAAAACTACATACATACAGGCATACATACATCCAGCCATACATACATACATTCAGACAGACAGACAGATACAGACAGAGACACATACACAGTTTGCAATTTAGTTTTGGGCTTTGGAAAATACATAAGTTGATAGACAGACAGACAGACATATAAACTATATATATGCATGCATAATACATACATTCATACATATACGCAGACAGAGAGACACACAGATAGCTAGACACACATACACAGTTGCAATTTAGTTTTTGGTTTTGGAAATTACATACCTCTGATTCGAATCTCAATCTTTTCTTTACTTCAGCTCTCGTTGCGCCATGTTTACCCTAGAATAGAAAGACAATTACAGATGAGAAACATAAATTAACATACATATGTGAATATGTATTGCGACTTTTTAATCTATTCACAAAAATGTAGTTCCTGTGATGAAGTATTGTAAAATGAAAATCATTAAAATATTTATATTCAAATATATACTTGAATTAAACATATCAAACGGAATAAAATATTCTAAAATCACGTTGACAGTTGTATTTTAATTTGAGCAAATGATTATATATGTTTTCTTACCGGAAAAACTGTAGCAAATTTCTTCGCTGGGCGGGGGGAAGGGGAACAAACTGATGAAGATGAACTTGGAAGGTTCTCCGATTCCCCTGTTTCCTCTTCCTCGGTGTTCGAGCCTGGTTTATAATCTGGGTCCGCTTGCGAGTCGTCACTCATTTTCCTCTTCTCAAAATTTGACTTCAAAATGTAGTCTAAAACACAATGAGAGGCTTTTTATAAAAACATTATGGATGGTTCGTCTTTAATTTTTTTTCAATTTACAATTTTTAAGTATTTTAAATATTTTAATTTAAAATTTAGGTAATACTATTTTGATATTAAACATCATTAATTAAATAAATGCTCTTTTGCAAAAATTGGGTCTTATACATACCTATGTAGAGATCCTCACTCTTCAAAATCTTATCTTGAAGTGTCAAAGGTTGACAAAGTCTCGTCCTTTATATACCCTTTGAATAGCGGCACTGATGAAAAGGTTGCCAATTAGTTAAACAAACAAAGGATTAACTGATATATCTTGTACGGCTTTAAGAAAATAACCCTACGTTTACCTTTTATCGTAATTAATATATAATTTAAACGTCCTTTTTTTCCAAATGCTTTTATTCACAATCTTTATCCTGATCTTCTTGTTATTACTTTTGTCTGTGATGCTCTCTATTCTGTAAAAATAACCATGTTTTATCTGTTTAATTTTAGTATTGTTTATTAGTCACCTTTCAAAGAAATTTGAACTTTGAACTAACTGATCCTCTTCTTTCTATTATTTTCTTTGTTATTTAACCCTAATTTACGATAACAGTAGATATTTGAACTAACAATCGGGACAATTTTGTGCTATTGCAAAGTATGTCATGTTTGGTACAAATTAAGATGCAAACATGAAGTTTTTCTGTGGTTAGCGATTTTTGAAAAAACTACGACCTTTAGAAATCGTTCCAAAAGCTTGTATATTGACCAATGAACTGATTATTTAATTCAAAGTGAAAAAACCGTAACTTTTATATTAGCTCAAAAGTTATCAGCTATCTCGCTTATTTGAAGAGATAGAGCAATTCTGACAGCATTTTCGTACTAAGTTTTTAAACAAGGAATTCAAATAAATAGGTTTTAACCCTTTTTGACCAGGTGTTTTTTTTCATGTTTCTGGATGTTCCTAGTATTATTTAAGCTCAATAATACTATTAAAAACCTCTTTTGAATAGAAATCTACAGCATAATATACGAAGAAAAATAGCCAAAAAGCACTCATGAAGTCACGTTTAGTTTTTTTTGTTTTTAACGTTTTTTCTATTATTTTTTGTTATTTCCCAAATTTATGACTATCATAGATAATTAAATTTCAATTTGGAAGGACATTCAACACAAATTCGATTTTTTAATGATTTTTGTTATTTATGTACATTTGTTTTCAGTAAAAAACGTTTTTCGACAAGAAATACGAATATTTGGCTTAAATATTTGGCTTAAATGATTGTAAATGTGTTTAAAGGCATTAATTGTCATTTTAGCTTAATAACAGTCCTAAAAAACCTTCCCAATGAAAAAGTCTAAGACCTGGAAAAAATACGGAGTCTAGAAATTCTTTTTAAATTGGAATTCTCTTTTGAAACTGACGGAGGATACTATTTACCTCATTTTGTTTGGTTTTAGATTTTAAAAATATAAATTTTCTTTGAATATCCCCATTTTTACCATGTGACCGTTTGCAAGTTTACCCTGGAATCCTTATTCAAAATTAAGATGCAAACACATAAATTGTGGTTAGGCTGTATCTATGGATATAAAAAGAATCCTGCAAAGAAATTTTGTTTGAATATAGAATATTATTTATGCTGTTCAGAACTACATAATTCTATTTGTTATGTTAATGTTTGACATCAAATCCGAACTCAAACTTACTCTACTTCTAATCACCATTTACGATGCAAAAAAGGCATGTTTCTGATAGCTAACCATTATACTATTTAAAAGCAATACTTTTTCATTGCAACGTTTAAAGGCAATATATTTGATTTAGGTTTTGAGACATGTGTCATATTTTACGATGTCTCTAATGGAAGTATATAAACACATGCAATTTAAGTACATTGTTGCATATTGTAATTAAGTTGCATAAGTTACATGTCGGGGTTAGAACTTATTTAGGAAACAAATTGCAAAAATTAATATGTTACTTGGCTAAAATGTAGAGGCTAATGTGCAGTTTTATTGCATGTAAAATTTTATTTGAAACTTCAAAGTTTAAGATATAACCTTAGACTTAACCCTTACTGACCCCACTTTTTCATGTTTGCAACTTAAACAGGGGAAACATAGCCTAGGTTTGATATGTTTGCGAAAAAGAATAATGTAATAGTGTTGTGTTTCTGAAAGCCATTTGCGTGGTCTTTAATCTAACCTAACGAATAAGTAATATTATGCAGAATAACAAAGTTATTGCAGTTTAAGTTTTGCAAATTTGTTGTCATCTTTGCAACTTAATTGTATCTGCAATGCAAGACATGGTTAGAGATTTTGTAACTATTTAAAGTTTAAACTGTAATCTTTTTTCAGCAGAAAGTAGTGAAATCTATGTAGTAACTGGTAATCTTACAATATCTTCAATATGTCAGCTTTAACGGTATAACCCTAGGTCAACCCTAGATTGACCCCCGTATTTTATCATGTATGCAACTTAAACTGGAAAAATATAGCCTAGGGTTATATAGTTTGGGTGAAAATATAATGTAATAGTTTTGAGTTTCTGAAAGCCATTTACATGTTCTTTAATCTAACCAAAGAGATAAGAAATATAATGCAGAATAACAAAGTTATTGCAGTCTAAACTTTTAGAATTTCGTCATTTTTCGTCATCTTTGCAACTTAATTCAACATGGGGAAAAATGACAGGGGGGTTACAAAAAATCTCAATATTTTTTTAAATACTTTTCTCAGTCCTTATTGGTTTTGCATGCCATTAGAAGACAAATTTCCGCAACTTTTGAGGTATAGATGGTTAAACTAGGACAGGAATAAGATATGTTTCTAAGTCGCCAAAACTTTTTATACAAAAAGTGGCAGGTCTGAGACGAACTCATTTTTTGGTGGATATACCCCATCAGTGGACTTTTTTTGCAGAGCCGTTTTTTGAGCTCTTTAACGCATTGGAGGGTTAGAAAACGCAAAAGAACCATAAATAACCATCCTAACCCCTGATTGAACGCCGTTTAAACATCTTTAACCCCCTGACAAATAACTGAGATAGTATTAAGGTGCAGACATGATTAACAAACCAGTGGTTAACTCACCCAGTCCAAAATTTTTTAGATATCAATACAATTTTTTGGGAAAATGTACATCTAATAAAGTTCTTTAATCTAACAAAATGTGGAAGCTTAAAAACGTTTCCACCAGTCAATATTTTCTAACCACGGTAACCACGTCATGTTTGCAACTCTCGCTACGCTAATTAGGGTGAAAGTTGTAACGTATAAGTAACTAATTCTTCAAATTAGGATTTTCTTAATTTTGGTGAACCAATGTTAAATTATTCATTGTAATTGTTTTCTCATTTCGGTTCGAACCCTGTCCGCAATTTTTTTCCATAATTGTTTTCCATAGATTGGAAAGTATTTTGCTATCACTGCTCGTCCTTCTGGATTATTTTGCATCCGAAATAAAACCGAAGAATAAACAACGGATCCACCACGTTTAATCATATCTCTACACAGTTTTAAAATAATGGAGCTATCTTCTTCAGAAAAGGCCCTTCTTCTATGTTTTTGAATCGAATTTGGAATTATCACTCCCGAATTTAAGGAGTCCTCTTTGCCATCAACCTGAGTGTTCTCTGTGTCCTCAGCCACTATTTGAGACGAACTTTCTGAATCACTTTGGCTCGGATCGATGCATTGTATCTTTTGCATCCTATTTGGTATCATAATGTTTTTAATAACATCGACCACTCGAATCGCATCGTCTTTGCTCTGTTCTAAAAGATAGTATTTATCAGCAGTAGACGGACGGTGGGTCATTTGAGCGGCAAGGGCTTCTCTTACCTCAGGATTAACCCGCCGCACGGAAGTTGTAGTTGCTTTTCTAAATTTTGTCGCAGAAATAGATTTTTTCGACACACCTGCTTGTTTCCAAATTGCGTTTATGGCATAGTTCATGTTGGTATCCGTCATTCCGCTTGGCTTTTCTCCTGGTACTTTTGGCCAAGTTAGGAATACTGGGGATTCTGGTAGTTCATGCTCAGCTGTAAATCCTGGAAGCTTTGGTCGTACAGATGTTATGAAGTTTTTCATCCACATCCACAAAGACTTACTGAATACAAGAGTCGCTGGATAAAGGTGTGCAGTTTTATGAGCCGATACTATCGCAATAATGTTGTTGTTGCGTTCCTCGCTATTTTGAAAATTCCGAACATTGAAATTTCTTATAGCACCCACTCTTTGACCATTGTGTATTATGATCAAAATAATTAAGTAATTACGCATCAATGTATAATTATGTCTTGTTATATCTTCATTCATAAAAGGCTCTTCCAATAAAGACTGACATGTGACACTTACTTTACTCTCTATGAAACGCTGGATATCCGATGGTTCTAATCGCTCTTCTGTAAAATAAATGAAAAAGTACTTTAAAGAGAAACAGAGAGAACATATAGAACATATAGAACAGAGAGAACAAATAGAGCAAGTAGAACAGTGAGAACAGATAGAACAGGTAGAACAGATAGAACATGTAGAACAGATAGAACAAATAGAGCAAGTAGAACAGTGAGAACAGATAGAACAGGTAGAACAGATAGAACAGGTAGAACAGATAGAACAATAGAACAGGTAGAACAGGTAGAACAGATAGAACATGTAGAACATATAGAACAAATAGAGCAAGTAGAACAGTGAGAACAGATAGAACATACATACCGCTTTCTCTGATCCGTAGCTCTATTATTCTCTGTCGACTTGACTTGGTTATGTTAGCTATCCATCTAGACGTCTGATCTATAACATTGCCGATGTCGCACATCATTTTGCATGACTTTAGAAACGAATAAAAGTCTTTGAGAAAGCCAAGATAAGCTTTGATCGTCCCTGGTGCCAACTTGTTCTTTACTTGCTGAATCCATGAATCCCGTACAAGATTCCCATCAGTTATACTAGCTAAAGAAATGGATGGGTCAATACACGTCCATATCTTGAATACAATATTGACTCTATTTAAAGCCTCTGAATGTGTTTTGTTTCTTTCTATCGATTGTAACCAAGCAAAATATTCCTGCAGTACCGGGATTGACGATATTTTCGGAACTGTTGAATTATCATCGGTGATTGCATCTGACACGCTTTCTGTTTCTGTGTTTGATTTAGTACTTGGAAATATAACTGTTGTTCGTATTGCTCTTGCCTGTGCTAAAGAATCAAAATGACTTAAATCGTGTGCATCTCTTAAATGGCGTGGCATATGAACAATTTCCAAAGGGCAAATTGGACATTGACGTCTTTCCCTGGTACCTTTCCCTCTTTGTCTGCTGCGTTTTCTTGGTCTGTGAGAACGATTTACGATGTGATTGTCCATTTTCAGATTCACAACAAATACAAACTTTAGCAGATCACTTAAAACAATTAAAATCAGCCATGGTAACGTAATGACGTTACATAATTATGACAAAATAATGTCTGCGCACGCATTTGGGTGACCTTGATCTCCATGCAAGGTCAAATGTCAAGGTGAAATATTAAAACCTTGGATTATGAGTTTACAAAAGTAGGGTGGCAATCTTACGTTTTTGTGTAGTACAATTATGGTGTTGGTAGGTGTGGTATGGCTACGGTAGGGTACGTTTGGACACGTCAATTACGTCAGGATACGTTTGGCCAACGGTGGAATTACCTCCCTTTTCCACGTGGTTGGATGACGTGCAGACGTTCAAATAGAAGGAATAATGTCGTCAATATTGCGGAGTTTTAATGTAAGTGACTTTTTATTTTTATTTTTAAGTAAAATAAGATTTCAAGACTTATATGTGCTATTGTATTAATTTATGGGCTTTCGTTTGTTGCCCGTCTGGCTATTGTTTGTTGTCCAACGTCTGGCGTATGTTGCCTGTTGACCTTGAAATTCACTTTTCGATTTCTCCAACACTCTCTAATGGATCATCTTGCAACTTGGCATTGACATTCCTTGACTCCATATCTTTCATGTCCGTATGTAGATTATGACCTTCATCAAACTTTCAAGGTCACAGGTACGTCTAATTGCAATATATTTAAGCACGTTTATGACATAAACTAAACAGCCTAGAAGTCTGATTTCACATGTAAAGCATCTATTCACATAATAAAAACAAGTTATGCGTCTGTGACTGACCTTGATTTTTTTTCAAGGTCACAGAGAACTAAAAATGTCCGAAATTTTAAACATATTTTTAACAAAATAGGAATGATTTGAAATACCTATATTACATATTATTCAGTCACTGATCAAGGGCTACAACTTGGGTCGTTTTGGTTGACCTTGTCATATGTTCAAGGTCAAATAATATTCAAGTTTGCCATCCATGTCCAACCTTGACTTACCATGATTTTAAATACGATCGATTTACGCTTTTATCGTCTATTTAAACATTTTTATTCTTATTTATGAAATCTACATGTTGATCAATGTTCAATTTGTGAAAAAAAACACAAAAATAAATCTGGTGGCCCGATATGGCAAAGGGTGGACAAAGGTGGCAAAAAAATTTGACTTTTTTAACAAAAAATCGTAAGGGTATGAGTCGTCAAAAAAAAAGTCCATACGTCGCCACCCCTATCCTCCCAAATTGGTGCCATACGGGTCCTACGGGGTGGCAATCGGTGAACCCAAATTTTTCGACCGTCCGCTCCCTTCGGTTTACATTGGCCATACGGGTCCTAGAAAGGGTAATGGGAAATCCACCTTGTTCCACCCTCTTCCACCCTTGACCTCATGAGTTTGTATATAAGAAATAATATATATATATATTTTCTATATAAGAAATGGTGAGGTTAAGGGTGGAAGAGGGTGGAAAAAGGTGGATTTCCCATTACCCCCTCTAGGACCCGTATGGCCAATGTAAATATTTTGCCACCCTCTGTCCACCCATTGCCATTCACAAAATTGGCCACCCTTCTCTCCACCCGGTGCCATCTACAGTGATTGGCCACCTTTAACCACCATTCAAATGCCACCCATTATTTTGCCATCCTTTTATCCACTTTGCCACCTTCTATCCACCCATTGCCATTCGCAAGGATTGCCACCCTTGTGTCCACCCATTGCCATTCACAGAGTTTGGCCACCTTTAACCACCATTTAAATGCCACCCTTTATTTTGCCATCCTTTTAATCATTTTGCCACCTTGTATCCACCCATTGCCATTCTCAATGATTGCCACCCTTGTGTCCACCCATTGCCATTCACAGAGTTTGGCCACCTTTAACCACCATACATATCGCCACCCTTATCCATTCACAGAGATTGTCCACCCTTAATCATCATTTTTTTCGGCCCGTGTATTCGCCACCCTTATCCATTCACAAAAAAGGGCCACCTATATCCACCTTTGTTATCGCCACCCTTTAATTGCCACCCTTATCCATTCACAGATTGTCCACCTTTAACCACCATTTTTTGGCCACTCTTTATTCGCCACCCTTATCTATTCACAGAGAAGGACCACCTTTTACCACCAATTATATTGCCACCCTTTACTTGCCACCTTTATCCAACACTCCATCCATTACCTTGTCCACCCATTGCCATTCTTGGAGATAAACTATCTTTAACCACCATGTAATTGTCCCCCTTTGCTATTAACGTATTTTTCTATTTTCAGTGCAAAATTTGTGCAAGAAGCTTCTCGTCCATAAGAGGTCTATCGGCTCACGCAAGATGGCACAACAAAGCTTATGATGTTAAACCAAATACACCGTTTGAAACCACAAGACCTGTGTATGAGGACAAAACTAGTGAAGTCCAAGCTGTTACAACCGCTACGACTACAGAAAATGCACATGAAACAATTAATGATGCAAAGAGTGCAAACGCAGGTGCTGAGGGAAAAGATGATAAAGAGAAAGAAATCAATGTTAATAACAACAAAGAAGTGGAACATGTATTAGGGCAACAAGAAGAGGCAGAGAGAAACACCAAGAAAGAACAGGAACAGAGAGAACAGCGAGAACAGCAAGAACAAATAGAACAGAAAGAACAGATAGGACCGATAGAACAGAGAGAGCAGATAGAAGAAAAAGAGAAAGAACCAACCAGCAGCATCATATTCACTGCAATACCCATTGGAAAAGTTACAAACAGATATGTTATAGAGGAGGCTGAATGTTCTAGTAACAAAGATTCAACACAATCTGATGACGACCCTGAAACGCAAAGCGATAAAGATTTCATAGACGATTCAGCATGTGACCCAGAAATCAGTTATTATCACAGAATGGATAACAGCAAAACACCCACCCCTAAAAAAGAAAAAGAATCATAATTAGGTCAGACTCAGATTCCACGGACGACGACACCAAAACTAGAGCAGTATATGAAACGCCAAAGAATAGAAAAAAACTTTTCAAAAAAACCAAAAATTCATCAACACGATCTTTAAAGAGTTTAGAAGAAGACACGGCAAAGAAAAACTCGAACAAGGCAAAGACAAACTCGAACAATAAGTCTGGGATTGAAAATGGAACACGCGGAAATAATGAAGAGATGCAAGAGGCACAACAGGTATTGGACAATTTGCCACCTCTACCACCAAGCTTTGTACCATGTGTAAATGAGGCGTCAAATAATTGGCCCGGTTTTGGGTTAGGAAATAGAATAGGCACAACTCATGTGCTTGAAAGCTATTTGAGTCACTATAAAACGCCAAAACAAAGGGGTAAGGGGAAATGTTTTTCCGGATTTATGATAAGATTTGTGTGCCTTGACGATGACCAAGATGAAATGGAGAAGGCAATTGCCTTATTAATCAAATACCTAAACGAGTTAAAACTTCGAACGAAGTTTCTCACTGGTCCCTTGGCACAAAATCATTTTGTCGCTGTAGATACAGTTACAGCTGCGGAAGCTGAACTGCTTAACTTCTATATTTTTTTCCGATTACCACAGAGTATTGTACCTTCCACACTTTCTCACCGTTTCAAGTTTGAAAATAATGTTTTAAAACCCTGTGAGTTGTATCTGCTTAGAGCAGGTACTAATCTGCAGCAATTGTTACAAGAGATAAATTATGGCACTATGAATATTGAACAGTATTCAGCTGGTTCAATAAACGCACCCGCAAACAATAGTCAGCTGCAAATAGACCTAATAAAAGAGTTCGCTTTGCGAAATGGCATTTCAGACATTGTTGGTCTTAGCCAATACCGTAAATTCCGTAATGCACCAATATTGAATACTGAGACAGAAGATTGTGATTGTGGCTGTGGTTTTTCTTTCGCCACTCATAAGGAACACATCGTAAATGCCAAAAAACTATTTTTGCGAAACGATGAAATTACAGTGTTAAAGAATGTAATAAGCTCTAATGGAAATGTTAATAGTCACGAATTACAAAAAAAATGTTCGGAAGAGATCTTTTTCGAAAACATTGAAAAATGTTTTGCCACTATCGCCGAAAAAAATTATTACCAATGTAATAAAAACAACTTAGGATTCTATGTAATTTTTTGGTATATTTTTGGGGGGAGACTATCCCTAGAAGACAACGAATTCTCATTGCATGGGAAAGAAAATGTTAGGCATCAAATTGAAAATTTGCTGTATCACTTTTTTATAAGATGTGTCAGAGGCCTCCACAAGAGAAGGGCGCTTGTTTTTTATGGGGGATTCAATTCTGGTAAAAGCACTGTTTCATATTGTTTGTCCAATCTCTTGCCCTTTGAGTGTTTAGATTTGAACGGGGAAATAACAAAATTTTCTTTGGGGGTTGCATCGACCAAAAAACTCATCCTTGTAGACGACATCAACTTAAAGGGTCTAAAAAATCTGGACCAGGAGTTACGGAATGCTTTGGACGGCTTCACCATTCAAGTAGAAAGAAAATTTCAAGAGCCGAAAACTGGCAAAGCACCTCCTTTCCTTCTTACTAGTAATGTGTGTCCAGATGCATTTCCTGTTGGATTACAACACAGGTTAAAATCAATTCACTTCCAACACAAAATTCCCGAGGCACTATTGGCTTTTTTTACTGAAGACTTCCAAAGAGATTCGGCTGAATTCCTGTACTTTTGTATGTCTGTTTTAGACATTGCCCCTGAAATTAGTTTTGTTAAAGATTTTTTTCACAATGTTGTTAGGCAAAAAATTCAGAAAGCCCTTACTAGTAGCACTAGTGATTTAAATGCCTCACTTTCTGAATGTTGAGTTACGTCCTTATGTGTTGTATGCGACTGGCATTTCAGAGACTGATTGTGATGTTGATATTAAGGACTTGATGATGCATCATGATTTATTGCAAAAATGTACATGTATATGTGTTCTACAATAATGAAATAATGGTGTTTAAACAATAATAAAAGGTAAAACATAAACAATTTATATTGAATAGTTATCTTTACAAAGTCACCAGCTCTTAAAATATGAGTTAGTATATTTTCAAAATTATGTTACATACAAATAAGTTACACAAAACTTACAACTTACTTGTATGTAACATTTTGATTAAGTTACTGAAAATTTTAAGTTGCAAGAATTATGTTACATAAATTAAAATTGTAAAATATTGTAACTTATTTATTGGATTATTTAAGTTTTAAAGTTACAAAAAGTTTTATATTAAGTTACAATAATTATGTTACAAATGCAGACATTTACGTTTGTATTGACATACAAAAACAGCGCTAATTAGGGTGAAAGTTGTAACGTATAAGTAACTAATTCTTCAAATTAGGATTTTCTTAATTTTGGTGAACCAATGTTAAATTATTCATTGTAATTGTTTTCTCATTTCGGTTCGAACCCTGTCCGCAATTTTTTTCCATAATTGTTTTCCATAGATTGGAAAGTATTTTGCTATCACTGCTCGTCCTTCTGGATTATTTTGCATCCGAAATAAAACCGAAGAATAAACAACGGATCCACCACGTTTAATCATATCTCTACACAGTTTTAAAATAATGGAGCTATCTTCTTCAGAAAAGGCCCTTCTTCTATGTTTTTGAATCGAATTTGGAATTATCACTCCCGAATTTAAGGAGTCCTCTTTGCCATCAACCTGAGTGTTCTCTGTGTCCTCAGCCACTATTTGAGACGAACTTTCTGAATCACTTTGGCTCGGATCGATGCATTGTATCTTTTGCATCCTATTTGGTATCATAATGTTTTTAATAACATCGACCACTCGAATCGCATCGTCTTTGCTCTGTTCTAAAAGATAGTATTTATCAGCAGTAGACGGACGGTGGGTCATTTGAGCGGCAAGGGCTTCTCTTACCTCAGGATTAACCCGCCGCACGGAAGTTGTAGTTGCTTTTCTAAATTTTGTCGCAGAAATAGATTTTTTCGACACACCTGCTTGTTTCCAAATTGCGTTTATGGCATAGTTCATGTTGGTATCCGTCATTCCGCTTGGCTTTTCTCCTGGTACTTTTGGCCAAGTTAGGAATACTGGGGATTCTGGTAGTTCATGCTCAGCTGTAAATCCTGGAAGCTTTGGTCGTACAGATGTTATGAAGTTTTTCATCCACATCCACAAAGACTTACTGAATACAAGAGTCGCTGGATAAAGGTGTGCAGTTTTATGAGCCGATACTATCGCAATAATGTTGTTGTTGCGTTCCTCGCTATTTTGAAAATTCCGAACATTGAAATTTCTTATAGCACCCACTCTTTGACCATTGTGTATTATGATCAAAATAATTAAGTAATTACGCATCAATGTATAATTATGTCTTGTTATATCTTCATTCATAAAAGGCTCTTCCAATAAAGACTGACATGTGACACTTACTTTACTCTCTATGAAACGCTGGATATCCGATGGTTCTAATCGCTCTTCTGTAAAATAAATGAAAAAGTACTTTAAAGAGAAACAGAGAGAACATATAGAACATATAGAACAGAGAGAACAAATAGAGCAAGTAGAACAGTGAGAACAGATAGAACAGGTAGAACAGATAGAACATGTAGAACAGATAGAACAAATAGAGCAAGTAGAACAGTGAGAACAGATAGAACAGGTAGAACAGATAGAACAGGTAGAACAGATAGAACAATAGAACAGGTAGAACAGGTAGAACAGATAGAACATGTAGAACATATAGAACAAATAGAGCAAGTAGAACAGTGAGAACAGATAGAACATACATACCGCTTTCTCTGATCCGTAGCTCTATTATTCTCTGTCGACTTGACTTGGTTATGTTAGCTATCCATCTAGACGTCTGATCTATAACATTGCCGATGTCGCACATCATTTTGCATGACTTTAGAAACGAATAAAAGTCTTTGAGAAAGCCAAGATAAGCTTTGATCGTCCCTGGTGCCAACTTGTTCTTTACTTGCTGAATCCATGAATCCCGTACAAGATTCCCATCAGTTATACTAGCTAAAGAAATGGATGGGTCAATACACGTCCATATCTTGAATACAATATTGACTCTATTTAAAGCCTCTGAATGTGTTTTGTTTCTTTCTATCGATTGTAACCAAGCAAAATATTCCTGCAGTACCGGGATTGACGATATTTTCGGAACTGTTGAATTATCATCGGTGATTGCATCTGACACGCTTTCTGTTTCTGTGTTTGATTTAGTACTTGGAAATATAACTGTTGTTCGTATTGCTCTTGCCTGTGCTAAAGAATCAAAATGACTTAAATCGTGTGCATCTCTTAAATGGCGTGGCATATGAACAATTTCCAAAGGGCAAATTGGACATTGACGTCTTTCCCTGGTACCTTTCCCTCTTTGTCTGCTGCGTTTTCTTGGTCTGTGAGAACGATTTACGATGTGATTGTCCATTTTCAGATTCACAACAAATACAAACTTTAGCAGATCACTTAAAACAATTAAAATCAGCCATGGTAACGTAATGACGTTACATAATTATGACAAAATAATGTCTGCGCACGCATTTGGGTGACCTTGATCTCCATGCAAGGTCAAATGTCAAGGTGAAATATTAAAACCTTGGATTATGAGTTTACAAAAGTAGGGTGGCAATCTTACGTTTTTGTGTAGTACAATTATGGTGTTGGTAGGTGTGGTATGGCTACGGTAGGGTACGTTTGGACACGTCAATTACGTCAGGATACGTTTGGCCAACGGTGGAATTACCTCCCTTTTCCACGTGGTTGGATGACGTGCAGACGTTCAAATAGAAGGAATAATGTCGTCAATATTGCGGAGTTTTAATGTAAGTGACTTTTTATTTTTATTTTTAAGTAAAATAAGATTTCAAGACTTATATGTGCTATTGTATTAATTTATGGGCTTTCGTTTGTTGCCCGTCTGGCTATTGTTTGTTGTCCAACGTCTGGCGTATGTTGCCTGTTGACCTTGAAATTCACTTTTCGATTTCTCCAACACTCTCTAATGGATCATCTTGCAACTTGGCATTGACATTCCTTGACTCCATATCTTTCATGTCCGTATGTAGATTATGACCTTCATCAAACTTTCAAGGTCACAGGTACGTCTAATTGCAATATATTTAAGCACGTTTATGACATAAACTAAACAGCCTAGAAGTCTGATTTCACATGTAAAGCATCTATTCACATAATAAAAACAAGTTATGCGTCTGTGACTGACCTTGATTTTTTTTCAAGGTCACAGAGAACTAAAAATGTCCGAAATTTTAAACATATTTTTAACAAAATAGGAATGATTTGAAATACCTATATTACATATTATTCAGTCACTGATCAAGGGCTACAACTTGGGTCGTTTTGGTTGACCTTGTCATATGTTCAAGGTCAAATAATATTCAAGTTTGCCATCCATGTCCAACCTTGACTTACCATGATTTTAAATACGATCGATTTACGCTTTTATCGTCTATTTAAACATTTTTATTCTTATTTATGAAATCTACATGTTGATCAATGTTCAATTTGTGAAAAAAAACACAAAAATAAATCTGGTGGCCCGATATGGCAAAGGGTGGACAAAGGTGGCAAAAAAATTTGACTTTTTTAACAAAAAATCGTAAGGGTATGAGTCGTCAAAAAAAAGTCCATACGTCGCCACCCCTATCCTCCCAAATTGGTGCCATACGGGTCCTACGGGGTGGCAATCGGTGAACCCAAATTTTTCGACCGTCCGCTCCCCTTCGGTTTACATTGGCCATACGGGTCCTAGAAAGGGTAATGGGAAATCCACCTTGTTCCACCCTCTTCCACCCTTGACCTCATGAGTTTGTATATAAGAAATAATATATATATATATTTTCTATATAAGAAATGGTGAGGTTAAGGGTGGAAGAGGGTGGAAAAAGGTGGATTTCCCATTACCCCCTCTAGGACCCGTATGGCCAATGTAAATATTTTGCCACCCTCTGTCCACCCATTGCCATTCACAAAATTGGCCACCCTTCTCTCCACCCGGTGCCATCTACAGTGATTGGCCACCTTTAACCACCATTCAAATGCCACCCATTATTTTGCCATCCTTTTATCCACTTTGCCACCTTCTATCCACCCATTGCCATTCGCAAGGATTGCCACCCTTGTGTCCACCCATTGCCATTCACAGAGTTTGGCCACCTTTAACCACCATTTAAATGCCACCCTTTATTTTGCCATCCTTTTAATCATTTTGCCACCTTGTATCCACCCATTGCCATTCTCAATGATTGCCACCCTTGTGTCCACCCATTGCCATTCACAGAGTTTGGCCACCTTTAACCACCATACATATCGCCACCCTTATCCATTCACAGAGATTGTCCACCCTTAATCATCATTTTTTTCGGCCCGTGTATTCGCCACCCTTATCCATTCACAAAAAAGGGCCACCTATATCCACCTTTGTTATCGCCACCCTTTAATTGCCACCCTTATCCATTCACAGATTGTCCACCTTTAACCACCATTTTTTGGCCACTCTTTATTCGCCACCCTTATCTATTCACAGAGAAGGACCACCTTTTACCACCAATTATATTGCCACCCTTTACTTGCCACCTTTATCCAACACTCCATCCATTACCTTGTCCACCCATTGCCATTCTTGGAGATAAACTATCTTTAACCACCATGTAATTGTCCCCCTTTGCTATTAACGTATTTTTCTATTTTCAGTGCAAAATTTGTGCAAGAAGCTTCTCGTCCATAAGAGGTCTATCGGCTCACGCAAGATGGCACAACAAAGCTTATGATGTTAAACCAAATACACCGTTTGAAACCACAAGACCTGTGTATGAGGACAAAACTAGTGAAGTCCAAGCTGTTACAACCGCTACGACTACAGAAAATGCACATGAAACAATTAATGATGCAAAGAGTGCAAACGCAGGTGCTGAGGGAAAAGATGATAAAGAGAAAGAAATCAATGTTAATAACAACAAAGAAGTGGAACATGTATTAGGGCAACAAGAAGAGGCAGAGAGAAACACCAAGAAAGAACAGGAACAGAGAGAACAGCGAGAACAGCAAGAACAAATAGAACAGAAAGAACAGATAGGACCGATAGAACAGAGAGAGCAGATAGAAGAAAAAGAGAAAGAACCAACCAGCAGCATCATATTCACTGCAATACCCATTGGAAAAGTTACAAACAGATATGTTATAGAGGAGGCTGAATGTTCTAGTAACAAAGATTCAACACAATCTGATGACGACCCTGAAACGCAAAGCGATAAAGATTTCATAGACGATTCAGCATGTGACCCAGAAATCAGTTATTATCACAGAATGGATAACAGCAAAACACCCACCCCTAAAAAAAGAAAAAGAATCATAATTAGGTCAGACTCAGATTCCACGGACGACGACACCAAAACTAGAGCAGTATATGAAACGCCAAAGAATAGAAAAAAACTTTTCAAAAAAACCAAAAATTCATCAACACGATCTTTAAAGAGTTTAGAAGAAGACACGGCAAAGAAAAACTCGAACAAGGCAAAGACAAACTCGAACAATAAGTCTGGGATTGAAAATGGAACACGCGGAAATAATGAAGAGATGCAAGAGGCACAACAGGTATTGGACAATTTGCCACCTCTACCACCAAGCTTTGTACCATGTGTAAATGAGGCGTCAAATAATTGGCCCGGTTTTGGGTTAGGAAATAGAATAGGCACAACTCATGTGCTTGAAAGCTATTTGAGTCACTATAAAACGCCAAAACAAAGGGGTAAGGGGAAATGTTTTTCCGGATTTATGATAAGATTTGTGTGCCTTGACGATGACCAAGATGAAATGGAGAAGGCAATTGCCTTATTAATCAAATACCTAAACGAGTTAAAACTTCGAACGAAGTTTCTCACTGGTCCCTTGGCACAAAATCATTTTGTCGCTGTAGATACAGTTACAGCTGCGGAAGCTGAACTGCTTAACTTCTATATTTTTTTCCGATTACCACAGAGTATTGTACCTTCCACACTTTCTCACCGTTTCAAGTTTGAAAATAATGTTTTAAAACCCTGTGAGTTGTATCTGCTTAGAGCAGGTACTAATCTGCAGCAATTGTTACAAGAGATAAATTATGGCACTATGAATATTGAACAGTATTCAGCTGGTTCAATAAACGCACCCGCAAACAATAGTCAGCTGCAAATAGACCTAATAAAAGAGTTCGCTTTGCGAAATGGCATTTCAGACATTGTTGGTCTTAGCCAATACCGTAAATTCCGTAATGCACCAATATTGAATACTGAGACAGAAGATTGTGATTGTGGCTGTGGTTTTTCTTTCGCCACTCATAAGGAACACATCGTAAATGCCAAAAAACTATTTTTGCGAAACGATGAAATTACAGTGTTAAAGAATGTAATAAGCTCTAATGGAAATGTTAATAGTCACGAATTACAAAAAAAATGTTCGGAAGAGATCTTTTTCGAAAACATTGAAAAATGTTTTGCCACTATCGCCGAAAAAAATTATTACCAATGTAATAAAAACAACTTAGGATTCTATGTAATTTTTTGGTATATTTTTGGGGGGAGACTATCCCTAGAAGACAACGAATTCTCATTGCATGGGAAAGAAAATGTTAGGCATCAAATTGAAAATTTGCTGTATCACTTTTTATAAGATGTGTCAGAGGCCTCCACAAGAGAAGGGCGCTTGTTTTTTATGGGGGATTCAATTCTGGTAAAAGCACTGTTTCATATTGTTTGTCCAATCTCTTGCCCTTTGAGTGTTTAGATTTGAACGGGGAAATAACAAAATTTTCTTTGGGGGTTGCATCGACCAAAAAACTCATCCTTGTAGACGACATCAACTTAAAGGGTCTAAAAAATCTGGACCAGGAGTTACGGAATGCTTTGGACGGCTTCACCATTCAAGTAGAAAGAAAATTTCAAGAGCCGAAAACTGGCAAAGCACCTCCTTTCCTTCTTACTAGTAATGTGTGTCCAGATGCATTTCCTGTTGGATTACAACACAGGTTAAAATCAATTCACTTCCAACACAAAATTCCCGAGGCACTATTGGCTTTTTTTACTGAAGACTTCCAAAGAGATTCGGCTGAATTCCTGTACTTTTGTATGTCTGTTTTAGACATTGCCCCTGAAATTAGTTTTGTTAAAGATTTTTTTCACAATGTTGTTAGGCAAAAAATTCAGAAAGCCCTTACTAGTAGCACTAGTGATTTAAATGCCTCACTTTCTGAATGTTGAGTTACGTCCTTATGTGTTGTATGCGACTGGCATTTCAGAGACTGATTGTGATGTTGATATTAAGGACTTGATGATGCATCATGATTTATTGCAAAAATGTACATGTATATGTGTTCTACAATAATGAAATAATGGTGTTTAAACAATAATAAAAGGTAAAACATAAACAATTTATATTGAATAGTTATCTTTACAAAGTCACCAGCTCTTAAAATATGAGTTAGTATTTTTCAAAATTATGTTACATACAAATAAGTTACACAAAACTTACAACTTACTTGTATGTAACATTTTGATTAAGTTACTGAAAATTTTAAGTTGCAAGAATTATGTTACATAAATTAAAATTGTAAAATATTGTAACTTATTTATTGGATTATTTAAGTTTTAAAGTTACAAAAAGTTTTATATTAAGTTACAATAATTATGTTACAAATGCAGACATTTACGTTTGTATTGACATACAAAAACAGCGCTAATTAGGGTGAAAGTTGTAACGTATAAGTAACTAATTCTTCAAATTAGGATTTTCTTAATTTTGGTGAACCAATGTTAAATTATCATTGTAATTGTTTTCTCATTTCGGTTCGAACCCTGTCCGCAATTTTTTTCCATAATGTTTTCCATAGATTGGAAAGTATTTTGCTATCACTGCTCGTCCTTCTGGATTATTTTGCATCCGAAATAAAACCGAAGAATAAACAACGGATCCACCACGTTTAATCATATCTCTACACAGTTTTAAAATAATGGAGCTATCTTCTTCAGAAAAGGCCCTTCTTCTATGTTTTTGAATCGAATTTGGAATTATCACTCCCGAATTTAAGGAGTCCTCTTTGCCATCAACCTGAGTGTTCTCTGTGTCCTCAGCCACTATTTGAGACGAACTTTCTGAATCACTTTGGCTCGGATCGATGCATTGTATCTTTTGCATCCTATTTGGTATCATAATGTTTTTAATAACATCGACCACTCGAATCGCATCGTCTTTGCTCTGTTCTAAAAGATAGTATTTATCAGCAGTAGACGGACGGTGGGTCATTTGAGCGGCAAGGGCTTCTCTTACCTCAGGATTAACCCGCCGCACGGAAGTTGTAGTTGCTTTTCTAAATTTTGTCGCAGAAATAGATTTTTTCGACACACCTGCTTGTTTCCAAATTGCGTTTATGGCATAGTTCATGTTGGTATCCGTCATTCCGCTTGGCTTTTCTCCTGGTACTTTTGGCCAAGTTAGGAATACTGGGGATTCTGGTAGTTCATGCTCAGCTGTAAATCCTGGAAGCTTTGGTCGTACAGATGTTATGAAGTTTTTCATCCACATCCACAAAGACTTACTGAATACAAGAGTCGCTGGATAAAGGTGTGCAGTTTTATGAGCCGATACTATCGCAATAATGTTGTTGTTGCGTTCCTCGCTATTTTGAAAATTCCGAACATTGAAATTTCTTATAGCACCCACTCTTTGACCATTGTGTATTATGATCAAAATAATTAAGTAATTACGCATCAATGTATAATTATGTCTTGTTATATCTTCATTCATAAAAGGCTCTTCCAATAAAGACTGACATGTGACACTTACTTTACTCTCTATGAAACGCTGGATATCCGATGGTTCTAATCGCTCTTCTGTAAAATAAATGAAAAAGTACTTTAAAGAGAAACAGAGAGAACATATAGAACATATAGAACAGAGAGAACAAATAGAGCAAGTAGAACAGTGAGAACAGATAGAACAGGTAGAACAGATAGAACATGTAGAACAGATAGAACAAATAGAGCAAGTAGAACAGTGAGAACAGATAGAACAGGTAGAACAGATAGAACAGGTAGAACAGATAGAACAATAGAACAGGTAGAACAGGTAGAACAGATAGAACATGTAGAACATATAGAACAAATAGAGCAAGTAGAACAGTGAGAACAGATAGAACATACATACCGCTTTCTCTGATCCGTAGCTCTATTATTCTCTGTCGACTTGACTTGGTTATGTTAGCTATCCATCTAGACGTCTGATCTATAACATTGCCGATGTCGCACATCATTTTGCATGACTTTAGAAACGAATAAAAGTCTTTGAGAAAGCCAAGATAAGCTTTGATCGTCCCTGGTGCCAACTTGTTCTTTACTTGCTGAATCCATGAATCCCGTACAAGATTCCCATCAGTTATACTAGCTAAAGAAATGGATGGGTCAATACACGTCCATATCTTGAATACAATATTGACTCTATTTAAAGCCTCTGAATGTGTTTTGTTTCTTTCTATCGATTGTAACCAAGCAAAATATTCCTGCAGTACCGGGATTGACGATATTTTCGGAACTGTTGAATTATCATCGGTGATTGCATCTGACACGCTTTCTGTTTCTGTGTTTGATTTAGTACTTGGAAATATAACTGTTGTTCGTATTGCTCTTGCCTGTGCTAAAGAATCAAAATGACTTAAATCGTGTGCATCTCTTAAATGGCGTGGCATATGAACAATTTCCAAAGGGCAAATTGGACATTGACGTCTTTCCCTGGTACCTTTCCCTCTTTGTCTGCTGCGTTTTCTTGGTCTGTGAGAACGATTTACGATGTGATTGTCCATTTTCAGATTCACAACAAATACAAACTTTAGCAGATCACTTAAAACAATTAAAATCAGCCATGGTAACGTAATGACGTTACATAATTATGACAAAATAATGTCTGCGCACGCATTTGGGTGACCTTGATCTCCATGCAAGGTCAAATGTCAAGGTGAAATATTAAAACCTTGGATTATGAGTTTACAAAAGTAGGGTGGCAATCTTACGTTTTTGTGTAGTACAATTATGGTGTTGGTAGGTGTGGTATGGCTACGGTAGGGTACGTTTGGACACGTCAATTACGTCAGGATACGTTTGGCCAACGGTGGAATTACCTCCCTTTTCCACGTGGTTGGATGACGTGCAGACGTTCAAATAGAAGGAATAATGTCGTCAATATTGCGGAGTTTTAATGTAAGTGACTTTTTATTTTTATTTTTAAGTAAAATAAGATTTCAAGACTTATATGTGCTATTGTATTAATTTATGGGCTTTCGTTTGTTGCCCGTCTGGCTATTGTTTGTTGTCCAACGTCTGGCGTATGTTGCCTGTTGACCTTGAAATTCACTTTTCGATTTCTCCAACACTCTCTAATGGATCATCTTGCAACTTGGCATTGACATTCCTTGACTCCATATCTTTCATGTCCGTATGTAGATTATGACCTTCATCAAACTTTCAAGGTCACAGGTACGTCTAATTGCAATATATTTAAGCACGTTTATGACATAAACTAAACAGCCTAGAAGTCTGATTTCACATGTAAAGCATCTATTCACATAATAAAAACAAGTTATGCGTCTGTGACTGACCTTGATTTTTTTTCAAGGTCACAGAGAACTAAAAATGTCCGAAATTTTAAACATATTTTTAACAAAATAGGAATGATTTGAAATACCTATATTACATATTATTCAGTCACTGATCAAGGGCTACAACTTGGGTCGTTTTGGTTGACCTTGTCATATGTTCAAGGTCAAATAATATTCAAGTTTGCCATCCATGTCCAACCTTGACTTACCATGATTTTAAATACGATCGATTTACGCTTTTATCGTCTATTTAAACATTTTTATTCTTATTTATGAAATCTACATGTTGATCAATGTTCAATTTGTAAAAAAACACAAAAATAAATCTGGTGGCCCGATATGGCAAAGGGTGGACAAAGGTGGCAAAAAAATTTGACTTTTTTAACAAAAAATCGTAAGGGTATGAGTCGTCAAAAAAAAAGTCCATACGTCGCCACCCCTATCCTCCCAAATTGGTGCCATACGGGTCCTACGGGGTGGCAATCGGTGAACCCAAATTTTTCGACCGTCCGCTCCCCTTCGGTTTACATTGGCCATACGGGTCCTAGAAAGGGTAATGGGAAATCCACCTTGTTCCACCCTCTTCCACCCTTGACCTCATGAGTTTGTATATAAGAAATAATATATATATATATTTTCTATATAAGAAATGGTGAGGTTAAGGGTGGAAGAGGGTGGAAAAAGGTGGATTTCCCATTACCCCCTCTAGGACCCGTATGGCCAATGTAAATATTTTGCCACCCTCTGTCCACCCATTGCCATTCACAAAATTGGCCACCCTTCTCTCCACCCGGTGCCATCTACAGTGATTGGCCACCTTTAACCACCATTCAAATGCCACCCATTATTTTGCCATCCTTTTATCCACTTTGCCACCTTCTATCCACCCATTGCCATTCGCAAGGATTGCCACCCTTGTGTCCACCCATTGCCATTCACAGAGTTTGGCCACCTTTAACCACCATTTAAATGCCACCCTTTATTTTGCCATCCTTTTAATCATTTTGCCACCTTGTATCCACCCATTGCCATTCTCAATGATTGCCACCCTTGTGTCCACCCATTGCCATTCACAGAGTTTGGCCACCTTTAACCACCATACATATCGCCACCCTTATCCATTCACAGAGATTGTCCACCCTTAATCATCATTTTTTTCGGCCCGTGTATTCGCCACCCTTATCCATTCACAAAAAAGGGCCACCTATATCCACCTTTGTTATCGCCACCCTTTAATTGCCACCCTTATCCATTCACAGATTGTCCACCTTTAACCACCATTTTTTGGCCACTCTTTATTCGCCACCCTTATCTATTCACAGAGAAGGACCACCTTTTACCACCAATTATATTGCCACCCTTTACTTGCCACCTTTATCCAACACTCCATCCATTACCTTGTCCACCCATTGCCATTCTTGGAGATAAACTATCTTTAACCACCATGTAATTGTCCCCCTTTGCTATTAACGTATTTTTCTATTTTCAGTGCAAAATTTGTGCAAGAAGCTTCTCGTCCATAAGAGGTCTATCGGCTCACGCAAGATGGCACAACAAAGCTTATGATGTTAAACCAAATACACCGTTTGAAACCACAAGACCTGTGTATGAGGACAAAACTAGTGAAGTCCAAGCTGTTACAACCGCTACGACTACAGAAAATGCACATGAAACAATTAATGATGCAAAGAGTGCAAACGCAGGTGCTGAGGGAAAAGATGATAAAGAGAAAGAAATCAATGTTAATAACAACAAAGAAGTGGAACATGTATTAGGGCAACAAGAAGAGGCAGAGAGAAACACCAAGAAAGAACAGGAACAGAGAGAACAGCGAGAACAGCAAGAACAAATAGAACAGAAAGAACAGATAGGACCGATAGAACAGAGAGAGCAGATAGAAGAAAAAGAGAAAGAACCAACCAGCAGCATCATATTCACTGCAATACCCATTGGAAAAGTTACAAACAGATATGTTATAGAGGAGGCTGAATGTTCTAGTAACAAAGATTCAACACAATCTGATGACGACCCTGAAACGCAAAGCGATAAAGATTTCATAGACGATTCAGCATGTGACCCAGAAATCAGTTATTATCACAGAATGGATAACAGCAAAACACCCACCCCTAAAAAAAGAAAAAGAATCATAATTAGGTCAGACTCAGATTCCACGGACGACGACACCAAAACTAGAGCAGTATATGAAACGCCAAAGAATAGAAAAAAACTTTTCAAAAAAACCAAAAATTCATCAACACGATCTTTAAAGAGTTTAGAAGAAGACACGGCAAAGAAAAAACTCGAACAAGGCAAAGACAAACTCGAACAATAAGTCTGGGATTGAAAATGGAACACGCGGAAATAATGAAGAGATGCAAGAGGCACAACAGGTATTGGACAATTTGCCACCTCTACCACCAAGCTTTGTACCATGTGTAAATGAGGCGTCAAATAATTGGCCCGGTTTTGGGTTAGGAAATAGAATAGGCACAACTCATGTGCTTGAAAGCTATTTGAGTCACTATAAAACGCCAAAACAAAGGGGTAAGGGGAAATGTTTTTCCGGATTTATGATAAGATTTGTGTGCCTTGACGATGACCAAGATGAAATGGAGAAGGCAATTGCCTTATTAATCAAATACCTAAACGAGTTAAAACTTCGAACGAAGTTTCTCACTGGTCCCTTGGCACAAAATCATTTTGTCGCTGTAGATACAGTTACAGCTGCGGAAGCTGAACTGCTTAACTTCTATATTTTTTTCCGATTACCACAGAGTATTGTACCTTCCACACTTTCTCACCGTTTCAAGTTTGAAAATAATGTTTTAAAACCCTGTGAGTTGTATCTGCTTAGAGCAGGTACTAATCTGCAGCAATTGTTACAAGAGATAAATTATGGCACTATGAATATTGAACAGTATTCAGCTGGTTCAATAAACGCACCCGCAAACAATAGTCAGCTGCAAATAGACCTAATAAAAGAGTTCGCTTTGCGAAATGGCATTTCAGACATTGTTGGTCTTAGCCAATACCGTAAATTCCGTAATGCACCAATATTGAATACTGAGACAGAAGATTGTGATTGTGGCTGTGGTTTTTCTTTCGCCACTCATAAGGAACACATCGTAAATGCCAAAAAACTATTTTTGCGAAACGATGAAATTACAGTGTTAAAGAATGTAATAAGCTCTAATGGAAATGTTAATAGTCACGAATTACAAAAAAAATGTTCGGAAGAGATCTTTTTCGAAAACATTGAAAAATGTTTTGCCACTATCGCCGAAAAAAATTATTACCAATGTAATAAAAACAACTTAGGATTCTATGTAATTTTTTGGTATATTTTTGGGGGGAGACTATCCCTAGAAGACAACGAATTCTCATTGCATGGGAAAGAAAATGTTAGGCATCAAATTGAAAATTTGCTGTATCACTTTTTATAAGATGTGTCAGAGGCCTCCACAAGAGAAGGGCGCTTGTTTTTTATGGGGGATTCAATTCTGGTAAAAGCACTGTTTCATATTGTTTGTCCAATCTCTTGCCCTTTGAGTGTTTAGATTTGAACGGGGAAATAACAAAATTTTCTTTGGGGGTTGCATCGACCAAAAAACTCATCCTTGTAGACGACATCAACTTAAAGGGTCTAAAAAATCTGGACCAGGAGTTACGGAATGCTTTGGACGGCTTCACCATTCAAGTAGAAAGAAAATTTCAAGAGCCGAAAACTGGCAAAGCACCTCCTTTCCTTCTTACTAGTAATGTGTGTCCAGATGCATTTCCTGTTGGATTACAACACAGGTTAAAATCAATTCACTTCCAACACAAAATTCCCGAGGCACTATTGGCTTTTTTTACTGAAGACTTCCAAAGAGATTCGGCTGAATTCCTGTACTTTTGTATGTCTGTTTTAGACATTGCCCCTGAAATTAGTTTTGTTAAAGATTTTTTTCACAATGTTGTTAGGCAAAAAATTCAGAAAGCCCTTACTAGTAGCACTAGTGATTTAAATGCCTCACTTTCTGAATGTTGAGTTACGTCCTTATGTGTTGTATGCGACTGGCATTTCAGAGACTGATTGTGATGTTGATATTAAGGACTTGATGATGCATCATGATTTATTGCAAAAATGTACATGTATATGTGTTCTACAATAATGAAATAATGGTGTTTAAACAATAATAAAAGGTAAAACATAAACAATTTATATTGAATAGTTATCTTTACAAAGTCACCAGCTCTTAAAATATGAGTTAGTATATTTTCAAAATTATGTTACATACAAATAAGTTACACAAAACTTACAACTTACTTGTATGTAACATTTTGATTAAGTTACTGAAAATTTTAAGTTGCAAGAATTATGTTACATAAATTAAAATTGTAAAATATTGTAACTTATTTATTGGATTATTTAAGTTTTAAAGTTACAAAAAGTTTTATATTAAGTTACAATAATTATGTTACAAATGCAGACATTTACGTTTGTATTGACATACAAAAACAGCGCTAATTAGGGTGAAAGTTGTAACGTATAAGTAACTAATTCTTCAAATTAGGATTTTCTTAATTTTGGTGAACCAATGTTAAATTATTCATTGTAATTGTTTTCTCATTTCGGTTCGAACCCTGTCCGCAATTTTTTTCCATAATTGTTTTCCATAGATTGGAAAGTATTTTGCTATCACTGCTCGTCCTTCTGGATTATTTTGCATCCGAAATAAAACCGAAGAATAAACAACGGATCCACCACGTTTAATCATATCTCTACACAGTTTTAAAATAATGGAGCTATCTTCTTCAGAAAAGGCCCTTCTTCTATGTTTTTGAATCGAATTTGGAATTATCACTCCCGAATTTAAGGAGTCCTCTTTGCCATCAACCTGAGTGTTCTCTGTGTCCTCAGCCACTATTTGAGACGAACTTTCTGAATCACTTTGGCTCGGATCGATGCATTGTATCTTTTGCATCCTATTTGGTATCATAATGTTTTTAATAACATCGACCACTCGAATCGCATCGTCTTTGCTCTGTTCTAAAAGATAGTATTTATCAGCAGTAGACGGACGGTGGGTCATTTGAGCGGCAAGGGCTTCTCTTACCTCAGGATTAACCCGCCGCACGGAAGTTGTAGTTGCTTTTCTAAATTTTGTCGCAGAAATAGATTTTTTCGACACACCTGCTTGTTTCCAAATTGCGTTTATGGCATAGTTCATGTTGGTATCCGTCATTCCGCTTGGCTTTTCTCCTGGTACTTTTGGCCAAGTTAGGAATACTGGGGATTCTGGTAGTTCATGCTCAGCTGTAAATCCTGGAAGCTTTGGTCGTACAGATGTTATGAAGTTTTTCATCCACATCCACAAAGACTTACTGAATACAAGAGTCGCTGGATAAAGGTGTGCAGTTTTATGAGCCGATACTATCGCAATAATGTTGTTGTTGCGTTCCTCGCTATTTTGAAAATTCCGAACATTGAAATTTCTTATAGCACCCACTCTTTGACCATTGTGTATTATGATCAAAATAATTAAGTAATTACGCATCAATGTATAATTATGTCTTGTTATATCTTCATTCATAAAAGGCTCTTCCAATAAAGACTGACATGTGACACTTACTTTACTCTCTATGAAACGCTGGATATCCGATGGTTCTAATCGCTCTTCTGTAAAATAAATGAAAAAGTACTTTAAAGAGAAACAGAGAGAACATATAGAACATATAGAACAGAGAGAACAAATAGAGCAAGTAGAACAGTGAGAACAGATAGAACAGGTAGAACAGATAGAACATGTAGAACAGATAGAACAAATAGAGCAAGTAGAACAGTGAGAACAGATAGAACAGGTAGAACAGATAGAACAGGTAGAACAGATAGAACAATAGAACAGGTAGAACAGGTAGAACAGATAGAACATGTAGAACATATAGAACAAATAGAGCAAGTAGAACAGTGAGAACAGATAGAACATACATACCGCTTTCTCTGATCCGTAGCTCTATTATTCTCTGTCGACTTGACTTGGTTATGTTAGCTATCCATCTAGACGTCTGATCTATAACATTGCCGATGTCGCACATCATTTTGCATGACTTTAGAAACGAATAAAAGTCTTTGAGAAAGCCAAGATAAGCTTTGATCGTCCCTGGTGCCAACTTGTTCTTTACTTGCTGAATCCATGAATCCCGTACAAGATTCCCATCAGTTATACTAGCTAAAGAAATGGATGGGTCAATACACGTCCATATCTTGAATACAATATTGACTCTATTTAAAGCCTCTGAATGTGTTTTGTTTCTTTCTATCGATTGTAACCAAGCAAAATATTCCTGCAGTACCGGGATTGACGATATTTTCGGAACTGTTGAATTATCATCGGTGATTGCATCTGACACGCTTTCTGTTTCTGTGTTTGATTTAGTACTTGGAAATATAACTGTTGTTCGTATTGCTCTTGCCTGTGCTAAAGAATCAAAATGACTTAAATCGTGTGCATCTCTTAAATGGCGTGGCATATGAACAATTTCCAAAGGGCAAATTGGACATTGACGTCTTTCCCTGGTACCTTTCCCTCTTTGTCTGCTGCGTTTTCTTGGTCTGTGAGAACGATTTACGATGTGATTGTCCATTTTCAGATTCACAACAAATACAAACTTTAGCAGATCACTTAAAACAATTAAAATCAGCCATGGTAACGTAATGACGTTACATAATTATGACAAAATAATGTCTGCGCACGCATTTGGGTGACCTTGATCTCCATGCAAGGTCAAATGTCAAGGTGAAATATTAAAACCTTGGATTATGAGTTTACAAAAGTAGGGTGGCAATCTTACGTTTTTGTGTAGTACAATTATGGTGTTGGTAGGTGTGGTATGGCTACGGTAGGGTACGTTTGGACACGTCAATTACGTCAGGATACGTTTGGCCAACGGTGGAATTACCTCCCTTTTCCACGTGGTTGGATGACGTGCAGACGTTCAAATAGAAGGAATAATGTCGTCAATATTGCGGAGTTTTAATGTAAGTGACTTTTTATTTTTATTTTTAAGTAAAATAAGATTTCAAGACTTATATGTGCTATTGTATTAATTTATGGGCTTTCGTTTGTTGCCCGTCTGGCTATTGTTTGTTGTCCAACGTCTGGCGTATGTTGCCTGTTGACCTTGAAATTCACTTTTCGATTTCTCCAACACTCTCTAATGGATCATCTTGCAACTTGGCATTGACATTCCTTGACTCCATATCTTTCATGTCCGTATGTAGATTATGACCTTCATCAAACTTTCAAGGTCACAGGTACGTCTAATTGCAATATATTTAAGCACGTTTATGACATAAACTAAACAGCCTAGAAGTCTGATTTCACATGTAAAGCATCTATTCACATAATAAAAACAAGTTATGCGTCTGTGACTGACCTTGATTTTTTTTCAAGGTCACAGAGAACTAAAAATGTCCGAAATTTTAAACATATTTTTAACAAAATAGGAATGATTTGAAATACCTATATTACATATTATTCAGTCACTGATCAAGGGCTACAACTTGGGTCGTTTTGGTTGACCTTGTCATATGTTCAAGGTCAAATAATATTCAAGTTTGCCATCCATGTCCAACCTTGACTTACCATGATTTTAAATACGATCGATTTACGCTTTTATCGTCTATTTAAACATTTTTATTCTTATTTATGAAATCTACATGTTGATCAATGTTCAATTTGTGAAAAAAAACACAAAAATAAATCTGGTGGCCCGATATGGCAAAGGGTGGACAAAGGTGGCAAAAAAATTTGACTTTTTTAACAAAAAATCGTAAGGGTATGAGTCGTCAAAAAAAAAGTCCATACGTCGCCACCCCTATCCTCCCAAATTGGTGCCATACGGGTCCTACGGGGTGGCAATCGGTGAACCCAAATTTTTCGACCGTCCGCTCCCCTTCGGTTTACATTGGCCATACGGGTCCTAGAAAGGGTAATGGGAAATCCACCTTGTTCCACCCTCTTCCACCCTTGACCTCATGAGTTTGTATATAAGAAATAATATATATATATATTTTCTATATAAGAAATGGTGAGGTTAAGGGTGGAAGAGGGTGGAAAAAGGTGGATTTCCCATTACCCCCTCTAGGACCCGTATGGCCAATGTAAATATTTTGCCACCCTCTGTCCACCCATTGCCATTCACAAAATTGGCCACCCTTCTCTCCACCCGGTGCCATCTACAGTGATTGGCCACCTTTAACCACCATTCAAATGCCACCCATTATTTTGCCATCCTTTTATCCACTTTGCCACCTTCTATCCACCCATTGCCATTCGCAAGGATTGCCACCCTTGTGTCCACCCATTGCCATTCACAGAGTTTGGCCACCTTTAACCACCATTTAAATGCCACCCTTTATTTTGCCATCCTTTTAATCATTTTGCCACCTTGTATCCACCCATTGCCATTCTCAATGATTGCCACCCTTGTGTCCACCCATTGCCATTCACAGAGTTTGGCCACCTTTAACCACCATACATATCGCCACCCTTATCCATTCACAGAGATTGTCCACCCTTAATCATCATTTTTTTCGGCCCGTGTATTCGCCACCCTTATCCATTCACAAAAAAGGGCCACCTATATCCACCTTTGTTATCGCCACCCTTTAATTGCCACCCTTATCCATTCACAGATTGTCCACCTTTAACCACCATTTTTTGGCCACTCTTTATTCGCCACCCTTATCTATTCACAGAGAAGGACCACCTTTTACCACCAATTATATTGCCACCCTTTACTTGCCACCTTTATCCAACACTCCATCCATTACCTTGTCCACCCATTGCCATTCTTGGAGATAAACTATCTTTAACCACCATGTAATTGTCCCCCTTTGCTATTAACGTATTTTTCTATTTTCAGTGCAAAATTTGTGCAAGAAGCTTCTCGTCCATAAGAGGTCTATCGGCTCACGCAAGATGGCACAACAAAGCTTATGATGTTAAACCAAATACACCGTTTGAAACCACAAGACCTGTGTATGAGGACAAAACTAGTGAAGTCCAAGCTGTTACAACCGCTACGACTACAGAAAATGCACATGAAACAATTAATGATGCAAAGAGTGCAAACGCAGGTGCTGAGGGAAAAGATGATAAAGAGAAAGAAATCAATGTTAATAACAACAAAGAAGTGGAACATGTATTAGGGCAACAAGAAGAGGCAGAGAGAAACACCAAGAAAGAACAGGAACAGAGAGAACAGCGAGAACAGCAAGAACAAATAGAACAGAAAGAACAGATAGGACCGATAGAACAGAGAGAGCAGATAGAAGAAAAAGAGAAAGAACCAACCAGCAGCATCATATTCACTGCAATACCCATTGGAAAAGTTACAAACAGATATGTTATAGAGGAGGCTGAATGTTCTAGTAACAAAGATTCAACACAATCTGATGACGACCCTGAAACGCAAAGCGATAAAGATTTCATAGACGATTCAGCATGTGACCAGAAATCAGTTATTATCACAGAATGGATAACAGCAAAACACCCACCCCTAAAAAAAGAAAAAGAATCATAATTAGGTCAGACTCAGATTCCACGGACGACGACACCAAAACTAGAGCAGTATATGAAACGCCAAAGAATAGAAAAAAACTTTTCAAAAAAACCAAAAATTCATCAACACGATCTTTAAAGAGTTTAGAAGAAGACACGGCAAAAAAAACTCGAACAAGGCAAAGACAAACTCGAACAATAAGTCTGGGATTGAAAATGGAACACGCGGAAATAATGAAGAGATGCAAGAGGCACAACAGGTTGGACAATTTGCCACCTCTACCACCAAGCTTTGTACCATGTGTAAATGAGGCGTCAAATAATTGGCCCGGTTTTGGGTTAGGAAATAGAATAGGCACAACTCATGTGCTTGAAAGCTATTTGAGTCACTATAAAACGCCAAAACAAAGGGGTAAGGGGAAATGTTTTTCCGGATTTATGATAAGATTTGTGTGCCTGACGATGACCAAGATGAAATGGAGAAGGCAATTGCCTTATTAATCAAATACCTAAACGAGTTAAAACTTCGAACGAAGTTTCTCACTGGTCCCTTGGCACAAAATCATTTTGTCGCTGTAGATACAGTTACAGCTGCGGAAGCTGAACTGCTTAACTTCTATATTTTTTTCCGATTACCACAGAGTATTGTACCTTCCACACTTTCTCACCGTTTCAAGTTTGAAAATAATGTTTTAAAACCCTGTGAGTTGTATCTGCTTAGAGCAGGTACTAATCTGCAGCAATTGTTACAAGAGATAAATTATGGCACTATGAATATTGAACAGTATTCAGCTGGTTCAATAAACGCACCCGCAAACAATAGTCAGCTGCAAATAGACCTAATAAAAGAGTTCGCTTTGCGAAATGGCATTTCAGACATTGTTGGTCTTAGCCAATACCGTAAATTCCGTAATGCACCAATATTGAATACTGAGACAGAAGATTGTGATTGTGGCTGTGGTTTTTCTTTCGCCACTCATAAGGAACACATCGTAAATGCCAAAAAACTATTTTTGCGAAACGATGAAATTACAGTGTTAAAGAATGTAATAAGCTCTAATGGAAATGTTAATAGTCACGAATTACAAAAAAAATGTTCGGAAGAGATCTTTTTCGAAAACATTGAAAAATGTTTTGCCACTATCGCCGAAAAAAATTATTACCAATGTAATAAAAACAACTTAGGATTCTATGTAATTTTTTGGTATATTTTTGGGGGGAGACTATCCCTAGAAGACAACGAATTCTCATTGCATGGGAAAGAAAATGTTAGGCATCAAATTGAAAATTTGCTGTATCACTTTTTTATAAGATGTGTCAGAGGCCTCCACAAGAGAAGGGCGCTTGTTTTTTATGGGGGATTCAATTCTGGTAAAAGCACTGTTTCATATTGTTTGTCCAATCTCTTGCCCTTTGAGTGTTTAGATTTGAACGGGGAAATAACAAAATTTTCTTTGGGGGTTGCATCGACCAAAAAACTCATCCTTGTAGACGACATCAACTTAAAGGGTCTAAAAAATCTGGACCAGGAGTTACGGAATGCTTTGGACGGCTTCACCATTCAAGTAGAAAGAAAATTTCAAGAGCCGAAAACTGGCAAAGCACCTCCTTTCCTTCTTACTAGTAATGTGTGTCCAGATGCATTTCCTGTTGGATTACAACACAGGTTAAAATCAATTCACTTCCAACACAAAATTCCCGAGGCACTATTGGCTTTTTTTACTGAAGACTTCCAAAGAGATTCGGCTGAATTCCTGTACTTTTGTATGTCTGTTTTAGACATTGCCCCTGAAATTAGTTTTGTTAAAGATTTTTTTCACAATGTTGTTAGGCAAAAAATTCAGAAAGCCCTTACTAGTAGCACTAGTGATTTAAATGCCTCACTTTCTGAATGTTGAGTTACGTCCTTATGTGTTGTATGCGACTGGCATTTCAGAGACTGATTGTGATGTTGATATTAAGGACTTGATGATGCATCATGATTTATTGCAAAAATGTACATGTATATGTGTTCTACAATAATGAAATAATGGTGTTTAAACAATAATAAAAGGTAAAACATAAACAATTTATATTGAATAGTTATCTTTACAAAGTCACCAGCTCTTAAAATATGAGTTAGTATATTTTCAAAATTATGTTACATACAAATAAGTTACACAAAACTTACAACTTACTTGTATGTAACATTTTGATTAAGTTACTGAAAATTTTAAGTTGCAAGAATTATGTTACATAAATTAAAATTGTAAAATATTGTAACTTATTTATTGGATTATTTAAGTTTTAAAGTTACAAAAAGTTTTATATTAAGTTACAATAATTATGTTACAAATGCAGACATTTACGTTTGTATTGACATACAAAAACAGCGCTAATTAGGGTTAGGGTTAGGGTTAGGGTTAGGGTTAGGGTTAGGGTTAGGGTTAGGGTTAGGGTTAGGTTAGGGTTAGGGTTAGGGTTAGGGTTAGGGTTAGGGTTAGGGTTAGGGTTAGGGTTAGGGTTAGGTTAGGTTAGGGTTAGGGTTAGGGTTAGGTTAGGGTTAGGGTTAGGGTTAGGGTTAGGGTTAGGGTTAGGGTTAGGTTAGGGTTAGGGTTAGGGTTAGGGTTAGGGTTAGGGTTAGGGTTAGGGTTAGGGTTAGGGTTAGGTTAGGGTTAGGGTTAGGGTTAGGGTTAGGGTTGGTTAGGGTTAGGGTTAGGGTTAGGGTTAGGGTTAGGGTTAGGGTTAGGGTTAGGGTTAGGGTTAGGGTTAGGGTTAGGGTTAGGGTTAGGGTTAGGTTAGGTTAGGGTTAGGGTTAGGGTTAGGGTTAGGGTTAGGGTTAGGGTTAGGTTAGGTTAGGGTTAGGGTTAGGGTTAGGGTTAGGGTTAGGGTTAGGGTTAGGGTTAGGGTTAGGGTTAGGGTTAGGGTTAGGGTTAGGGTTAGGGTTAGGGTTAGGGTTAGGGTTAGGGTTAGGGTTAGGGTTAGGGTTAGGGTTAGGGTTAGGGTTAGGGTTAGGGTTAGGGTTAGGGTTAGGGTTTAGGGTTAGGGTTAGGGTTAGGGTTAGGGTTAGGGTTAGGGTTAGGGTTAGGGTTAGGTTAGGGTTAGGGTTAGGGTTAGGGTTAGGGTTAGGTTAGGGTTAGGGTTAGGGTTAGGGTTAGGGTTAGGGTTAGGGTTAGGGTTAGGGTTAGGTTAGGGTTAGGGTTAGGGTTAGGGTTAGGGTTAGGGTTAGGGTTAGGGTTAGGTTAGGGTTAGGGTTAGGGTTAGGGTTAGGGTTTAGGTTAGGGTTAGGGTTAGGGTTAGGTAGGTTAGGGTTAGGGTTAGGGTTTAGGGTTAGGGTTAGGGTTAGGGTTAGTAGGGTTAGGGTTAGGGTTAGGGTTAGGGTTAGGGTTAGGGTTAGGGTTAGGGTTTAGGGTTAGGGTTAGGGTTAGGGTTAGGGTTAGGGTTAGGGTTAGGGTTAGGGTTAGGGTTAGGGTTAGGTTAGGGTTAGGGTTAGGGTTAGGGTTAGGGTTAGGGTTAGGGTTAGGGTTAGGGTTAGGGTTAGGGTTAGGGTTAGGGTTAGGGTTAGGGTTAGGGTTAGGGTTAGGGTTAGGGTTAGGGTTAGGGTTAGGGTTAGGGTTAGGGTTAGGGTTAGGGTTAGGGTTAGGGTTAGGGTTAGGGTTAGGGTAGGGTTAGGGTTAGGGTTAGGGTTAGGGTTAGGGTTAGGGTTAGGGTTAGGGTTAGGGTTAGGGTTAGGGTTAGGGTTAGGGTTAGGGTTAGGGTTAGGGTTAGGGTTAGGGTTAGGGTTAGGGTTAGGGTTAGGGTTAGGGTTAGGGTTAGGGTTAGGGTTAGGGTTAGGGTTAGGGTTAGGGTTAGGGTTAGGTTAGGGTTAGGGTTAGGGTTAGGGTTAGGGTTAGGGTTAGGGTTAGGGTTAGGGTTAGGGTTAGGGTTAGGGTTAGGGTTAGGGTTAGGGTTAGGTTAGGGTTAGGGTTAGGGTTAGGGTTAGGGTTAGGGTTAGGGTTAGGGTTAGGGTTAGGGTTAGGGTTAGGGTTAGGGTTAGGGTTAGGGTTAGGGTTAGGGTTAGGGTTAGGGTTAGGGTTAGGGTTAGGGTTAGGGTTAGGGTTAGGGTTAGGGTTAGGGTTAGGTTAGGGTTAGGGTTAGGGTTAGGGTTAGGTTAGGGTTAGGGTTAGGGTTAGGGTTAGGGTTAGGGTTAGGGTTAGGGTTAGGGTTAGGGTTAGGGTTAGGGTTAGGGTTAGGGTTAGGGTTAGGGTTAGGGTTAGGGTTAGGGTTAGGGTTAGGGTTAGGGTTAGGGTTAGGGTTAGGGTTAGGGTTAGGGTTAGGGTTAGGGTTAGGGTTAGGGTTAGGGTTAGGGTTAGGGTTAGGGTTAGGGTTAGGGTTAGGGTTAGGGTTAGGGTTAGGGTTAGGGTTAGGGTTAGGGTTAGGGTTAGGGTTAGGGTTAGGGTTAGGGTTAGGGTTAGGGTTAGGGTTAGGGTAGGGTTAGGGTTAGGGTTAGGGTTAGGTTAGGGTTAGGGTTAGGGTTAGGGTTAGGGTTAGGGTTAGGGTTAGGGTTAGGGTTAGGGTTAGGGTTAGGGTAGGGTTAGGGTTAGGGTTAGGGTTAGGGTTAGGGTTAGGGTTAGGGTTAGGGTTAGGGTTAGGGTTAGGGTTAGGGTTAGGGTTAGGGTTAGGGTTAGGGTTAGGGTTAGGGTTAGGGTTAGGGTTAGGGTTAGGGTTAGGGTTAGGGTTAGGGTTAGGGTTAGGGTTAGGGTTAGGGTTAGGGTTAGGGTTAGGGTTAGGGTTAGGGTTAGGGTTAGGGTTAGGGTTAGGTTAGGGTTAGGGTTAGGGTTAGGGTTAGGGTTAGGGTTAGGGTTAGGGTTAGGGTTAGGGTTGGTTAGGGTTAGGGTTAGGGTTAGGGTTAGGGTTAGGGTTA
>CM037859.1:631140-643640 GCA_021292105.1 Anadara kagoshimensis | reverse complement strand
AAACTAAGGTATTCTCCCTCATGCACAGTATTCCCTTAGCTAAATTTGGTAAAATATATTTGGGTTTTTTGGTAATTGTTTCAACATCTGTATACAACGAAGTAAGCTGCTAACAAATAAATTATTGCAAGCCTAGGCCAATCAAGACCCTCAAAATGTTTAATGGCCGTCATCACAGTATTGTTAATAAGTATCTATGGTTTCTATATCCAACATTACCATGGATATATTTGACGTATCATAGTTCCATGTTACTTTCATTCTCCAATTCAGATTTTGTACGTAGCGGTATGGCTAGCTAAACAGGAGGTGTTACCCTCCGGAGCACCCGGCCTCACTTTCCTGGTGGACGTTCACGTGTTAAACTTACTTTGCCTGTTCAAAACTTTTTAGTTTGCTTTTGAATTGTGATACTTTGAACATGGCATGTTTGTTTTTGACTTGAATACAATTTGGTTTCATTATTTTGGTCTAAGCACTACTGATGAGGAATTATATTCCGAAACGGCCGTCCAGTGCTGTTAAAATAAAACTGGTATAATATGTAATTTAAACCCCTGAGCCGATATCTCTGCTGGTGGCTGGTACCCCGAGCATATCACTAATTCAGGGTTAGGGTTAGGACAGTAATTGTGTATTATTGTCAGAAATATACTATTGTTTAAATTTCCTGCTAGATGAAATTTGAAATTCCTCAAAATATAAATAAAAAACTCGATATAAGTGAATTTGAGATCGAAGTATACATACATACATACATACATACATACATACATACATACATACATACATACATACACATACATACATACATACATACATACATACATACATACATACATACATACATACATACATACATACATACATACATACATTCATACATACAGACACGACTGATTCCTCATGCTCTGCTTCATATTTAGACTTATACCTGAATTATGACGCACAGGAAAAACTACATTTGAAACTTTGTGACAAACGTAATAACTTCAATGTTTCTATTGTCAACTTTTTTTTTATGCAGCAACATACCTGGTTCTCCTGCTTATGAGGTATTTTTTCCCAATTAATACGCTATGGTAGAGCTTGTTCCCACTACGGGGCTTTGTACAACGAAGTAGGCTGCTTGCAAATAAATTGTTGACTCAGGGATATTGCAAGCCTAGGCTTATCAAGGCTCTCAAAAAGTTTTTAAGCCGTCATCACAGTATTGTTGATAAGTGTGATGTTTCTGTGTCCAGGATTGCCTTAGATATATTTGACGTCTCATAGTTCCATGTTCTTTTCACACAATTTTGATTACACACGTGGCGGGTGTGGCTAGCTAAACTGGAGGTGCTTACCCTTCCGGAGCACCCGGCCTCATTTCTCTTGTGGAAGTGTCTAACCTAACTTGTCGGTTCCAAAGTTTTTTCTTTGCTTCTGGATTGTGATTCGGAAATGGATAAGAATGTTTGTTTTTTGCATACATTCATACATATCACGTTAGTACTTATTTGTCCACTTCACCCAATTTGGCAATATGAAACCTATGTGTATTATGCAACAGAAATGTTGATTATGTCACCTTCAGTAAAAAATCTGCTATTCGTGGATATTGCCACTTAGCCTTGCAAAATAAGTATGCAAGTAGTATACACTACTTAATGTTACATAAACCACATTATGTCTATTAGGAAACTTATGTTGATTTTGCAAATTAAGCATCTTCAAGTTACAAAAAAAGACATTGGTTGATTTAGCAACAATCATTGTTGAATTTGCAACTTAAGAAACTGCATGTTACATAAACCACATTTGTTTAATTTCGTAATTTATGTTGATTTTGCAACTGAAGTATCTTTAGGTTACATTAACCATATTTGTCGATTTAGTAACCGATGTTGATTTTGCAACTAAAGTAACTTCAGTTTACATAAACGACATAGGTTGATGCATAAATGTTGATTATGTTACCTACAGTAACAAAATCTACTATTCGTGGATATTGTGGCTTAGCGTTGCAAGATAATTATGCAAGTAGCATACGCTACTTAATGTTACATAAACCACATTATGTTTATTAAGAAACTTATGTTGATTTTGCAAATTAAGTATCTTCACGTTACAAAAAACGACATTGGTTGATTTGGCAACAATCATTGTTGAATTTGCAACTGAAGTAACTTCATGTTACATAAAACACATTTGTTGAATTTCGCAACTGATGTTGATTTTGCAACTGAAGTAACTTCATGTTACATAAACCACATTTTTTGATTTAGTAACCAATGTAGATTTTGCAACTAAAGTAACTTCAGTTTACATAAACGACATAGGTTGATGCAAATGTTGATACATACATACATACATACATACATACATACATACATACATACATACATACATACATACATATACATACATACATACATACATACCTTTTTTCTGTTAACCTTCGTCTTTCAAACATCGTGATCCGATCTACTGTCTCGATATAAGTGAATTTGAAATCGATGGTATCATATTTAATCCCGTTTGGGAAAAAACATAGGTACAATCGGTATTTTTTTACTTTGCAAGTCCTCTTTTACAAAGTAGATCAATCCATCGTCTCGATATATATCAGATTGAAATTGAAGTGCTTCCAAAATACTAGTTTTCTAATATCTACATGTAATCAAAAACAAACATACCAATCCATGTCGTTATGAAACCGTAATTGATGATATTGTTGACATTAATGAATCATATTCAATCGCGGTCGGCAGGCAGTAAATGTCAGGGTTAACAAAACTTTTAAAGATGGCAGATCGATCAATTGCCTTAATATAAGTGAATTTCAGATCAAAGGTCTTTTAGAATGCTAACGTATGAATATTAGCTATAATTTGGTTATGATCGAGCTGTAATTGTAGATATTAGGAAATAATATTCAATCGCGATCGGTTAAAATAATAATAAACATTCGTATTTCCGTGGTACACACTGAATCAAAACATGATTTATCAATCCAATGTCTCGATATAAATTAATTTCAGATCGAAGGTAGGTCTTCTAAAAACTGAATTGGGAATATTGAGATGAAATTGGGTATTGATCAAGCCATAATTTTAGATACTTAGAAAAGAAATGCAATTGTGATGGGGTGAAAATATTGGTACTTTCTTGATTAACAAGACATCTGTATATGGCAGATCGATCAATTGCCTCAATATTAATGAATTTTATATCAAAGCTCTTGTAGAATACTAAATAAGGAACATTTGCATGTTATTTGCAAATGATCAAGCTCTAATTGCAGATATTAGGAAATGATATTCAATCGCGTTCGGTTAAAAATATAATGAAAATTGGTATTTTCCTAGTACACACTGTACCAAAACATGGTTGATTAAACCAAAGTCTTGAAATGAGTGAATTTTAGATCGAAGCATTACATTTATACATGCATACATACATACATACATGCATACATACATACATACATACATACATACATACATATACATACATACATACATACATACATAGCACGTAAAATTGTTCATAATATTAGACACGTATCATTTTGTAATACGGTTAGTGGTAATGAAATGTTAATCAATCAATCGGTTTTCGCTATAAGTATATAATAAACACAAATTCAAGGGGAAGAACAAGACTGGAGTTATTTCATATTTTTTATTTATTGTTCGCATTAATATTTAAATGAATACAGCTAACTCAAATATATTCAATTCGTCAGTATTTACCATGTTTTTTCTGCAAACGTTCTAAAATGTTATACATTTAAAAACCAAATGGAAAATGATTTTATATAGTCTTTTTAAAGCTGAGCAGAGGAATTCTTTTGAAACTGCGCGAAATAAACAAAGCACGTTATTTCTTTTGGGTTGACATAAATTGCATTGTGCACTCTTATTTCATCCGTTCTTTCATGTACTGCTATAAATTGTTTAACATTTTATCTCTATAGCAAATAAACTACCGTAGTTTGTTCTTGAATCGGAGACGTTGTGAAATCAACACAAATGGTATCATTCTCAACATGATAAAATGCACAAGAAATTGGTTGTAGTCTTGCAGCCATATCAACAACATATTACCATATCAATCTATGTTGATTTCACAAGGATTGTTGAAGTAATTACTCAGTCAACTTAATCATCAGCTAATGCAAAGTCAACAAAAAATAGATATAACACATTATGTTTCAAAACACGTATCATGTGATAAAATCAACAAATATATATTTCCAGCACATATGACGATTTTGCATTCTGGCGATACTTTTTAGTGGTTTTTGCATCTACAGGATGGAATCAAACTTGAGTGGGATAGCAACTGATGGTATCAATATCATCATTCTCTAGTGACGATTTCAAAGTTTTGATAAAACCTAAATCAAGAAATACCAACCTCAAGATACATTTTCAATACGTGACAAAGCTTGGCGGTTAGCGATTAGAAATAGTCCAAAATTTCATGTTGATTATACAACATAATACATTTTTGGCTCGAGATAAATAAAATTCAGATTAAAAGTATTCAGGAATGCAGATTTTGGAATATTTACATTCAATTTAGTACATATAGTAATGATCAAGCCGTAATTCTTGATATTAAAAAGTAATTGTGTACAAGACATTTAAAGATGGCTAATCAGTGAAAATTCTTGATATAAGTAAATTTCAGATCGGAAGTCCTTTAGCATATTAAATTAAAAATATTCCTATGAAATATGGTAATGATCAAGCCGTAATTGTAGATATTGGGAAGTGAAATGCAATAACAATCGGGTGAAAATATTTAAAAAATTGGTACTTTCTTGATTAACAAAATATCTAAAAATGGCGGATCGATCTATTGCCTCAGTATAGGAGAATTTGAGATCGAATATCTTCTAGAATATTGCCTTATAATTATTTTCATGTAATTTGTAAATAAACAAGCTGTAATTGCAGATATTAGGAAATGATATTCAATCGAGGTCGGGTGAAAGTAAATGAAAATGTGTATTTCCGTGGTACACACTGCATCAAAACATGGTTTATCAATCCATTGTCTCGATATAAATGAATTTGAGATCAAAGGTCTTCTAGAATACTAATTTAGGAATATTTAGATGAAATTTGGCAATGATCAAGCCGTAATTGTAGATACCGGGTAATGAAATGCAATGACCAGCGGGTGAAGATATTGTAAAAAACTGTTTTTTATTAACAAGACTATTAAAGATGGCGGATCGAACAATTGTCTCAATATAAGTGAATTTAGATCACATGTCTTCTAGAATGTTAACTATGACTATTTGCATTTAATTAAGATATGATCGAGCTGTAATTGTAGATATTAGGAAATGATATTCAATCGCGTTCGGTTGAAAATATAATGAAAATTGGTATTTTCCTAGTACACACTGTACCAAAACATGGTTGATTAAACCAAAGTCTTGAAATGAGTGAATTTTAGATCGAAGCATTCATACATACATACTTACATTTATACATGCATACATACATACATACATGCATATATACATATACATACATACATACATACATACATAGCACGCAAAATTGTTCATCATATTAGACACGTATCATTTTGTAATACGGTTAGTGGTAATGAAATGTTAATCAATCAATCGGTTTTCGCTATAAGTATATAATAAACACAAATTCAAGGGGAAGAACAAGACTGGAGTTATTTCATATTTTTTATTTGTTGTTCGCATTAATATTTAAATGAATACAGCTAACTCAAATATATTCAATTCGTCAGTATTTACCATGTTTTTTCTGCAAACGTTCTAAAATGTTATACATTTAAAAACCAAATGAAAATGATTTTATATAGTCTTTTTAAAGCTGAGCAGAGGAATTCTTTTGAAACTGCGCGAAATAAACAAAGCACGTTATTTCTTTTGGGTTGACATAAATTGCATTGTGCACTCTTATTTCATCCGTTCTTTCATGTACTGCTATAAATTGTTTAACATTTTATCTCTATAGCAAATAAACTACCGTAGTTTGTTCTTGAATCGGAGACGTTGTGAAATCAACACAAATGGTATCATTCTCAACATGATAAAATGCACAAGAAATTGGTTGTAGTCTTGCAGCCATATCAACAACATATTACCATATCAATCTATGTTGATTTCACAAGGATTGTTGAAGTAATTACTCAGTCAACTTAATCATCAGCTAATGCAAAGTCAACAAAAAATAGATATAACACATTATGTTTCAAAACACGTATCATGTGATAAAATCAACAAATATATATTTCCAGCACATATGACGATTTTGCATTCTGGCGATACTTTTTAGTGGTTTTTGCATCTACAGGATGGAATCAAACTTGAGTGGGATAGCAACTGATGGTATCAATATCATCATTCTCTAGTGACGATTTCAAAGTTTTGATAAAACCTAAATCAAGAAATACCAACCTCAAGATACATTTTCAATACGTGACAAAGCTTGGCGGTTAGCGATTAGAAATAGTCCAAAATTTCATGTTGATTATACAACATAATACATTTTTGGCTCGAGATAAATAAAATTCAGATTAAAAGTATTCAGGAATGCAGATTTTGGAATATTTACATTCAATTTAGTACATATAGTAATGATCAAGCCGTAATTCTTGATATTAAAAAGTAATTGTGTACAAGACATTTAAAGATGGCTAATCAGTGAATTGTCTTGATATAAGTAAAATTCAGATCGGAGGTCCTTTAGCATATTAAATTAAAAATATTCCTATGAAATATGGTAATGATCAAGCCGTAATTGTAGATATTGGGAAGTGAAATGCAATAAAATCGGGTGAAAATATTTAAAAAATGGTACTTTCTTGATTAACAAAATATCTAAAAATGGCGGATCGATCTATTGCCTCAGTATAGGAGAATTTGAGATCAAATATCTTCTAGAATATTGCCTTATAATTATTTTCATGTAATTTGTAAATAAACAAGCTGTAATTGCAGATATTAGGAAATGATATTCAATCGAGGTCGGGTGAAAGTAAAATGAAAATGTGTATTTCCGTGGTACACACTGCATCAAAACATGGTTGATCAATCCATTGTCTCGATATAAATGAATTTGAGATCAAAGGTCTTCTAGAATACTAATTTGGAATATTTAGATGAAATTTGGCAATGATCAAGCCGTAATTGTAGATACCGGGTAATGAAATGCAATGACCAGCGGGTGAAGATATTGTAAAAAACTGTTTTTTATTAACAAGACTATTAAAGATGGCGGATCGAACAATTGTCCCAATATAAGTGAATTTCAGATCACATGTCTTCTAGAAAGTTAACTTATGACTATTTGCATTTAATTAAGATATGATCGAGCTGTAATTGTAGATATTAGGAAATGATGTTCAACCACGATCAGTTGAAAGTAAAATGAAAATTCGTATTTCCGTGGTAGACACTGATTCAAAACATGGTCGATCAATGCAATGTCTCAATATAAGTGAATTTTAGATCGAAGGTCTTCTAAAATACTGAATTGGAAATATTGAGCTGAAATTTGGTAGTGATTAAGCTATAATTGCAGATACTTGGAAAAGAAATGCAATGAAGATAGGGTGAAAATATTGTAAATGTGTACTTTCTTGGTTAACAAGACATCTGTATATGGCAAATTGATCAACTACCTCAATATAAGAGCATTTAATATGGAGGAACTTGTAGAATACTAAATTAAGAATATTTGCATGTTATTTGGAGATGATCAAGCTGTAATCGAGATATTAGGAAATGATATTCAATCACAATCGGGTGAAAGTGTAATAAAAATTGGTTTTTCGTGGTACCCACTGCACCAAAACATGGTTGATCAATCCAATGTCTCAATATAAGTGAATTTGAAATTGAAGCATACATACATACATACATACATACATACATACATACATACATACATACATACATACATACATACATACATAACATACATACATACATACATACATACATACTTACATACATGGATGCATGCATGCATACATACATACATACATACATACATACATACATACATACATACATACATACATACATACATACATACATACATACATACATACATACATACATACATACATACATACATACATACATACATACATACATACATACATACATACAACATACATACATACATACATACATACAACTACATACATACATACATACATACATACATACATACATACATACATACATACATACATACATACATACATACATATCACGTTAGTACTTATTGGTCCACTTTACCCAATTTGGCAATTTGAAACTTATGTGTATCATGCAACATAAATGTTGATTATGTCACCCACAATAACAAAATCTACTATTCGTTGATATTGCCACTTAACCTTGCAAAATACACATGCAAGTAGTATACACTACTTAATGTTACATAAACCACATTATGTCTATTGGGAAACTTATGTTGATTTTGCAAATTAAGTATCTTGAAGTTACAAAAAACGACATTGGTTGATTTAGCAACAATCATTGTTGAATTTGCAACTGAAGAAACTTCATGTTACATAAACCACATTTGTTGAATTTGTCAACTTATGTTGATTTTGCAACTCAAGTAACTTCAGGTTACATAAACCACATTTGTCGATTTAGTAACCAATGTTGATTTTGCAACTATAGTAACTTCAGTTTACATAAACGACATAGGTTGATGCATAAATGTTGATTATGTTACCTACAGTAACAAGATCTACTATTTGTGGATATTGCCACTTAGCGTTGCAAGATAATTATGCAAGTAGCATACGCCACTTTATGTTACATAAACCACATTATGTTTATTAGTAAACTTATGTTGATTTTGCAAATTATGCATCTACAAGTTACAAAAAACGACATTGGCTGATTTCGTAACACTTATTGTTGAATTTGCAACTTAAGAAACTCCATGTTACATAAACCACATTTGTCGATTTGGTAACCAATGTTGATTTTGCAAATTAAGTAACTTCAGTTTACATAAACGACATAGGTTGATGCAAATTTTGATACATAAATACATACATACATACATATCTTTTTTCATTTAACCTTTGTTTTTCAAATATCGTGATCCGATCTACTGTCTCGATATAGGTGAATTTGAAAACGATGGTATCATATTCAATCGCGTTTGGGAAAAACATAGTGAAAATCGGTATTTTTGTACTTTGCAAGTCTTATTTTACAAAGTAGATCAATCCATCGTCTCGATATATATCAGATTGAGATTGAAGTGCTTCGAAAATACTAGTTTTCTAATATCTACATGTAATCAAAAACAAACATACCAATCCATGTCGTTATGAAACCGTAATTGATGATATTGTTGACATTGATGAATCATATACACTCGCGGTTTGCAGTAAATGATACCATAAATGCTTATAATCGTCAGGGTAAACAAGACTTTTAAAGATGGCAGATCGATCAATTGCCTTAATATAAGTGAATTTAAGATCAAAGGTCTCTTAGAATGCTAACTTATGAATATTGGCATGTTATTTGGATATGATCGAGCTGTAATTGTAGATATTAGGAAATGATATTCAATCGCGATCGGGTGAAAGTATCAAGAAAATTCGTATTTTCGTGGTACACACTGCATCAAAACATGATTGATCAATCCAATGTCTCGATATAAGTGAATTTGAGATTGAAGGTCTTCTAGAATACTGAATTTGGAATAATGAAATGAAATTTCGTAATGATCAATCTGTAATTGTAGATACTGGGAAATGAAACGCAATTGCAATCGGAATCGCGATCTGGTGAAAGTATAGTAAAAAATGTACTATTGTGATAAACAAGACTTTATAAAAAATGTTTGTATGCATTTGTGCAAGTTTTTATCAAAATCCATTATATATTGAAGTAATTAAGCGGACATTATATCTAGACGGACAAACGAACGGGCGGGCGGGCGATCTTGTGGACAGATGGACAAATAGATGGTATTCGACATACGATCTTATGCTTGTTTACATTTTCCCATGTTTTATCAATATCCGTTTAAAGATGTTGGAGTTTCGGCACGGACAATAATTGGGGCGGAAGAACGGAATGGCATACGAAAAAAAACCAAATGGTAATCTAAATGTGATCTAATGCTGGATCACTTTTGTGCCAAGTGTTATTAAAATCCATCCAAAAATATGGAAATTATGGGGCACACACGATAATGGGATAGACGGACAGATAGACGGATGAACAGACTGATGGACAGACAGATAGAGGGACGGACAGACAGACTTATAGCTGTTATGCGACACGTTGACTCATGTTCGTTTAAATTTTGTTTAGTTTCGTCAAAATATATGCAAAGATGTTGAAGTTATTTAATGGCAAGATATTGGGAAGGGCGACAGATGAACAGACAGATAGAGGGACGGACAGACAGACTTATAGATGTTATGCGACACGTTGACTCATGTTCGTTTAAATTGTTTTGTTTCATCAAAATATATGCATAGATGTAAAAGTTATTTAGTGGCAAGATATTGGGAAGGGCGATAGATGGACAGACTGATAGAGAGACGGACTAACAAACAGATGATATGCGATCATTCAGTTTCTTCTGTTTTAAATTGGTGCCAAGTTTAATAAAAAATCTACCCATCGATGTAATGGATCGGAATCAATATTGGTGACCGACAAACAGACGGACAGACAAGGTGATTCTTATACACCGCGCTAACATTCCGTTGATGGAAGATAATATGATAGACGGGATAGGGATTATTTGTGTTTTACTGCAAGTTAAAATTTTCTTTGCTCAGTTTTGAAGTTTCGGAGAGAACAAGAGTTCCCCGACAAAACAACCGACCCCTATTGGGATTCGATCCTAGGTGATAAGCCCTGTGATTTATGACCGCTTGGTTACCGACGTCCCGAATAACAATAAATGGAAAATTGAGCGGAGTATTTGTTTTTTACACCTGTCAAGATTCAATGGAATACCTCATTGAATAACTCGTAAAATTGATCATCATATAAGACAGGTATCATTTTGTAACGGTTAGTGGTAATGAAATGTTAATCAATCAATCGGTTTTCGCTATTATTATGTAATAAACACAAATTCAATGGGAAGAAAAAGACTAAAATTGTTTTATAATTTTTATTCATTGTTCGCATTAATATTTAAATCAATACAGCTAACTCAAATAAATTCAATTCTTCAGTACTTACCATGTGCTTTCTACAAAAGTTCTGTTATGCATTTGAAAACCAAATGGAAAATGATTTTATACAGTCTGTTTAAGGCTGAGCAGAGGAATTCTTTTGAAAATGCGCGAAATAAACAAAGCACTCATAGTTCTATATAGGGCGGTTTACATCAAAGGCCGTTATTTCATTTCGGTTGATATAAATTGCATTCCACTCTTATTTCATCCGTTCTTTCATGTACCGCTATAAATTGTTTAATATTTTACTTCTATAGCAAATAAACTACCGTATTTTGTTCTCAAATCAGAGACGTTGGAAAATCAACAGAAAAGGTATTATTCTCAACATGATAAAATGCACAAGAAATTGGTTGGGGTTTTGCAGCAATATCAACAATATATTACAATATCAATCTATGTGGATTGCACTAGGATTGTTGAAGTTATTACTCAATCAACTAAATCATCAACTAATGCATAGTCAACAAAATAATATATATAAAACAGTATGTTTCAAAACACGTATCATGTTCTAAAATCAACAAATGTACATTTCCAACACACATGACGATTTTGCATTCAGGCGATACTTTTTAGTGGTTTTTGCATCTATAGGATGGAATCAAACTTGAGTGGGAAAGCAACTGATGGTATCAATATCATCATTCCCTAGTGACGATTTCAAAGTTTTGATAAAACCTAAATCAAGAAATACCAACCTCAAGATACATTTTCAATACGTGACAAAGCTTGGCGGTTAGCGATTAGAAATAGTTTAAAATCTCATGTTGATTATAAAACATACTACATTTAAGCTCGAGATAAATAAAAAAGTATTCAGGAATGCAGATTTTGTAATATTTACATTAAATTAAGTACATATAGTAATGATCAAGTCGTAGTTCTTGATATTAAAAAATCATATTCAATCGAAATCGGGAGAAAATATTGCATTATCGTACAGTCATCGTGTACAAAGATGGCTGATCAGTGATATGTCTTGATATAAGTAAATTTTAGATCAAAGGTCCTTTAACATATTGAATTATAAATATTACCATGAAAAATGGTAATAATCAAGCCGTAATTGTAAATATTAGGAAGTGAAATGCATTGTGATCGGGTGAAAATGTTGTACAATTGGTTTATCTATATTGGTACATTTGGTACATCTATATATGGCAGATCGATTAATTGCCTCAATATAAGTGAATATTGTATCGAGGGCCTTGTTGAATACTAAATAAGGATGCATGCTATTTTAAATGATCAAGCTGCAATTGGAG
>CM037859.1:623640-626140 GCA_021292105.1 Anadara kagoshimensis | reverse complement strand
GGTTAGGGTTAGGGTTAGGGTTAGGGTTAGGTTAGGGTTAGGGTTAGGGTAGGGTTAGGGTTAGGGTTAGGGTTAGGGTTAGGGTTAGGGTTAGGGTTAGGGTTAGGGTTAGGGTTAGGGTTAGGGTTAGGGTTAGGGTTAGGGTTAGGGTTAGGGTAGGGTTAGGGTTAGGGTTAGGGTTAGGGTTAGGGTTAGGGTTAGGGTTAGGGTTAGGGTTAGGGTTAGGGTTAGGGTTAGGGTTAGGGTTAGGGTTAGGGTTAGGGTTAGGGTTAGGGTTAGGGTTAGGGTTAGGGTTAGGGTTAGGGTTAGGGTTAGGGTTAGGGTTAGGGTTAGGGTTAGGGTTAGGGTTAGGGTTAGGGTTAGGGTTAGGGTTAGGGTTAGGGTTAGGGTTAGGGTTAGGGTTAGGGTTAGGTTAGGGTTAGGGTTAGGGTTAGGGTTAGGGTTAGGGTTAGGGTTAGGGTTAGGGTTAGGGTTAGGGTTAGGGTTAGGGTTAGGGTTAGGGTTAGGGTTAGGGTTAGGGTTAGGGTTAGGGTTAGGGTTAGGGTTAGGGTTAGGGTTAGGGTTAGGGTTAGGGTTAGGTTAGGTAGGGTTGGTTAGGGTTAGGGTTAGGGTTAGGGTTAGGGTTAGGGTTAGGGTAGGGTTAGGGTTAGGGTTAGGGTTAGGGTTAGGGTTAGGGTTAGGGTTAGGGTTAGGGTAGGGTTAGGGTTAGGGTTAGGGTTAGGGTTAGGGTTAGGGTTAGGTTAGGGTTAGGGTTAGGGTTAGGTTAGGGTTAGGGTTAGGGTTAGGGTTAGGGTTAGGGTTAGGTTAGGGTTAGGGTTAGGGTTAGGGTTAGGGTTAGGGTTAGGGTTAGGGTTAGGGTTAGGGTTAGGGTTAGGGTTAGGGTTAGGGTTAGGGTTAGGGTTAGGGTTAGGGTTAGGGTTAGGGTTAGGGTTAGGGTTAGGGTTAGGGTTAGGGTTAGGGTTAGGGTTAGGGTTAGGGTTAGGGTTAGGGTTAGGGTTAGGGTTAGGGTTAGGGTTAGGGTTAGGGTTAGGGTTAGGGTTAGGGTTAGGGTTAGGGTTAGGGTTAGGGTTAGGGTTAGGGTTAGGGTTAGGGTTAGGGTTAGGGTTAGGGTGGGTTAGGGTTAGGGTTAGGGTTAGGGTTAGGGTTAGGGTTAGGTTAGGGTTAGGGTTAGGGTTAGGGTTAGGGTTAGGGTTAGGGTTAGGGTTAGGGTTAGGGTTAGGGTTAGGGTTAGGGTTAGGGTTAGGGTTAGGGTTAGGGTTAGGGTTAGGGTTAGGGTTAGGGTTAGGGTTAGGGTTAGGGTTAGGGTTAGGGTTAGGGTTAGGGTTAGGGTTAGGGTTAGGGTTAGGGTTAGGGTTAGGGTTAGGGTTAGGGTTAGGGTTAGGGTTAGGGTTAGGGTTAGGGTTAGGGTTAGGGTTAGGGTTAGGGTTAGGGTTAGGGTTAGGGTTAGGGTTAGGGTTAGGGTTAGGGTTAGGGTTAGGGTTAGGGTTAGGGTTAGGGTTAGGGTTAGGGTTAGGGTTAGGGTTAGGGTTAGGGTTAGGGTTAGGGTTAGGGTTAGGGTTAGGGTTAGGGTTAGGGTTAGGGTTAGGGTTAGGGTTAGGGTTAGGGTTAGGGTTAGGGTTAGGGTTAGGGTTAGGGTTAGGGTTAGGGTTAGGTTAGGGTTAGGGTAGGGTTAGGGTTAGGGTTAGGGTTAGGGTTAGGGTTAGGGTTAGGGTTAGGGTTAGGGTTAGGGTTAGGGTTAGGGTTAGGGTTAGGGTTAGGGTTAGGGTTAGGGTTAGGGTTAGGGTTAGGGTTAGGGTTAGGGTTAGGGTTAGGGTTAGGGTTAGGGTTAGGGTTAGGGTTAGGGTTAGGGTTAGGGTTAGGGTTAGGGTTAGGGTTAGGGTTAGGGTTTAGGGTTAGGGTTAGGGTTAGGGTTAGGGTTAGGGTTAGGGTTAGGGTTAGGGTTAGGGTTAGGGTTAGGGTTAGGTTAGGTTAGGGTAGGGTTAGGGTTAGGGTTAGGGTTAGGGTTAGGGTTAGGGTTAGGGTTAGGGTTAGGGTTAGGGTTAGGGTTAGGGTTAGGGTTAGGGTTAGGGTTAGGGTTAGGGTTAGGTTAGGGTTAGGGTTAGGGTTAGGGTTAGGGTTAGGGTTAGGGTTAGGGTTAGGGTTAGGGTTAGGGTTAGGGTTAGGGTTAGGGTTAGGGTTAGGGTTAGGGTTAGGGTTAGGGTTAGGGTTAGGGTTAGGGTTAGGGTTAGGGTTAGGGTTAGGGTTAGGGTTAGGGTTAGGGTTAGGGTTAGGGTTAGGGTTAGGGTTAGGGTTAGGGTTAGGGTTAGGGTTAGGGTTAGGGTTAGGGTTAGGGTTAGGGTTAGGGTTAGGTTAGGGTTAGGGTTAGGTTAGGGTTAGGGTTAGGGTTAGGGTTAGGGTTAGGGTTAGGGTTAGGGTTAGGGTTAGGGTTAGGGTTAGGGTTAGGGTTAGGTTAGGGTTAGGGTTAGGGTTAGGGTTAGGGTTAGGGTTAGGGTTAGGGTTA